>CM076570.1:1304660081-1304904776 GCA_034641835.2 Pinus albicaulis
CATATAGTGAATAGAGTATCTTCACCATATGTGCTCCAAAAGAAACATGGACTAAGTGTCATATGATATATTGGATGGTGACAATATTCCCTCCCTTGAGACCAGCGTTGTCCTTCATCTTGCTGCCTCAAATCATAGTACAATAAGTGGCCATCCCACCACCTTCTTGCTGCAAAAATCTTCTTCGAAGCTTGGAAATAGTAGAGGGTAATAGGTGTTGGCTGAATATTATTCAAACAACATATGTCTTGCTGCAAATTCTCCCAAGTGAGTGACTTCTTCCAACGACATAAGCCCAACATATGGCTTCTAGCATAAGAAAGCAAATGATATAATGTAGCAGCCACACAATGTTCTATCCTTCTCTTGAGGCATGAATGAATATGGGAGATTTCATTCCCAAAGGACACACTAAACCAATGTGTCATCCTTCCTCTCATGTTCCCAACAAAGATCAGAGCATCATCATCATCATGATATAAATAAGCTCTCTTATGCCACCTCATGAGAGAGTTACATTTTCTCCCAAACCCAAGTACATACATGATCATGAAATACATTCCAAACATAAATACATGTACATACATGAGATACATCCCAATCATAAGCAAATACATGGACATGAAATTTAACATGGGATGTCCAAATTCTCTTCTTGTCAACCAAAGAAACCATGCTTTCTTCTTATGCATCCTTCCATTGAAATACAAGGCATGAGACAAGAAAATATGAGACCTTGGGTAGTACCCATACTCACCCAATAGAAACTAGCGTAGGACATCTCCTACTTGCATCCAATTTAGATGTGGTAAGTGGTTTCCCCACCACTTGCTTGCTGCCCATAACATATCTCCATGGCTAAAAGTGGAAGATATATTTGGTGCCTTATGAAAGCACCCATCATGCTGCAAAATCTCCCTTTGTTCACCAAGGGAGTGGCCATAATCAGCAATAGTTTTGGCCCAAACTTGGCCATGAAGTTTATAAGGTATAATACTCCTCTTAGGAGTCATTGCTTGCATATACATAGTAAAATAATGCATACAATCAGAAAGTAAAACATGATTTACATAAGTATGCTCTTCACCAATAGTCCTCCTCCAACAAGTGGATAGGTGCACAGATCTATATCCTTCCTCAAGAGGAGAAGGAGAGGGCTGAACTAACTCTTCCATAGAGTTATATCGCTGCTCCATGTGATGCATTCATTTCTAATATTGTTGATATAAGTATTCTTCAAAGCCTTCCCACTTGAATCCACTTGAGATAATATGGTGTGTTCTAATGAAAGAAGTGGGGGTAGAAAGCAAGATATCATAGGCTACACATAGTAGTTGGTCTTTGAGTTTTGACTCTTTAGCCAAATATATCTGATCATGAAAGTAAATGACTCCATCAACCACCTTATACCTCCTATCTTCCATTTTCCCATCAAGAAACTTACATGTGAAGAGGTTCTTGGAATATTCTACCAAGAGTTGGGACTCCCAATATGGATCTAGGCTCCTCAATAAAGACAACGTTGTAGAGTTATGAAATGAAGTAGCTATCACATCATCTCTTTCCTCTTTGACATGTTTAATGCCAAAGTCACATGTGGGAGGATTGGAGCTCCATCCTTGTTGCCTCCGTTGCAGCTGATCTTGTGCAAGACAAGATTGAAGAATAGGAAGATCAATCTTCTTTTGAAAGATATCTATCTTCCAAAATCTCCATAGTTTAGCCCATGCACACAAGAGTGTTGGTACCCTCTTTCTTTCTTCAGAAATATCCTTATGGAGGGATATCATTTGTTGCCCCAAGTCTATGGAGTGTCCATTTGACATCATGCTAGTGTCATCATGGATCTCTGAATTCTTCTTGACCAAATCAAATAGATGAGTGAGAAATAGCAAAATAAATTTCAAAAAATTGTTGAAATCTCCTTGGAAACCATCAATAGATCTCAGTGTTGTGCTAGCTCCCCTCAAAGCTCCCTCCTTAGCCAAGTTTGTCACTGATGCACAAAGTTGAGAGAACACTTTATTCTTCTTCTCATCAGGGGGTCTCCCTAGTGGAATGCTTCCATGTAAAGAAACATCTAGATCTGAAGTAGATTGTATGGATGGTTGGACTGATGTGTCCCTTCCCTTGCTGCATAGTTCAGTCTCCTTCTCATGAATATAAACCCCTTGAAATAAACAAGGGTGTATGCTCCTCATCATAGGATGTTGATCCATCCTTCCTCCTCTTGCTTAGAGTAAGGTATCAATGCCCAATAATGCTGTCACATAATGCTCCTTGGGAATCACTTGCAAAGACACACAAGATCTTTCCCTTGAAACAATAACTTCATCTCAACCCCCATGAGGTAATGGGTCTTCCTTTGAAGTAACAGTGTTGCTACTGTCTTCTTATTCTTCCTTCTCATCAATATTTGAGAACACCTCATTAACAACAAGAGACCTTGGATCTTGGTCTTATTTTGAAAGAGGAATCTCCATTACTTCTTCTTGAGAAGAAATCTCTTCATACAATGGGGATCTTGCCCTTGGCAAGGTATCACACAAGTTCTTGTCCCCTTCAATAGAGATTTGAAGTGGAGTTTGCATAACAGATCTTTCCAACTCATGCAATGGTTTTGCATGCTCATTCTTTGCTATCTCAATCAAAGATGTTTTAGTTTGTTTTACATCAAATGTTTTCACCATTCTCCTCATGAACTTTGCATAAGTAGATATGTTTGCATTCTTTAATGAGAAAGATTCAAACAACCACCAAGCATAAGCTTTACCTTTAAGATGCATCACTGCTACCTTAAGGGCTTCTTTTTCTGAAACTTGATGTAGATCCAAATATGAGTCTAGCTGATCTATCCATTCTTCGGCTATGCATTTGGAGGATCCATCAAATTTAGGCAAAAAGATTCTACCTCTTATTCTTCTATGGTTGGATCTCCTCTCCTCCTTGAGCTGGAAAAATTCTTCGAAGTGGCAAGATGAGGACTAGATCTCCAAATATCTCTCCTCCAACGCTGCAAATCAGGCTGGCCCAAACCATTCCATATATGATGAGTTGGAAGTCACCATCATATGGAGTCCATTCAATCTTATGGCCCACCTCATAAAGAGACAAATGTGTTGCTGTGGTGGCCATATTATCTCCCATGATCCCCTTAGAACATGTACTGCAAAAAATATGGAGATCTTCTCTCCCAAAGGACACATCCATCCAATGTGTGTCTCTCCCAAACATGCTCTTCATAAAGATAGAAATAATAGAGACAAGGGAGCCAAAATGAGAATCATGCTTACTACCATATGTAATAAGTGAGAAGGACAATGGTCCCTCAAGTGTAACCAACGCAGCTTGACTCTCAACTGCAATAGAGACTGATAAAGTGTGTGGCTTTTCAACCACTTGCTTGCTGCCCACAATCTCCTCATAAGTATGGAGGAAATGACTGATGCATGGTGTAAAGTGAGCATGTCCTCCATAATACACCTCCTCCCCAAGTCCTCCTAGGGAATGGCCATCAATCATGCTTATGGTTTCAAGTAGACCATGAAGCCTGCAAGAAAGAATACTCCTCCTTGGAGCAACATCCTGCACATATATGGCTAAGTGATATATAAATACATTATATAAATCATCATGTAAACAAAAAACACCCTTACCATATGTTTTGCTCATGCAAAGGGAGTAGCTCATAGATGAGTCTCCTCTCATCCTCAAAGAGAGAAGATATGGTTGTGTTAACTCTTCCAAAGAGTCATGCCTCTCCTCCTTGAGCCTACCCAAGACTCCCAGCACTATGTCAAGCTCTCCCAAGGCCCCTGCTCCTTTGAAATCAATGAGTGATGCCTCAACAGGCGAAGCATCCATCCTCCTCTGCTGATCCAGTGGTCTCCTCGGTAAAATGTCTCCATGCAATGAGACATCATCATCAAAAGATGAGTGCATACATGAATGGACAAATCTGTCCTTGCCCTTACTACGCAATCCAGCCTCCCTCTTGGGTGCATCAACCTCCTGAAGTGGATAGGGGTGGGTACTCCTCATCTCATGATGTTGATTCTCCTCCCTACCTCCTCCTTGTGTCTCCATGGTTCCACACCTCCTCATCAATGGCACATGTAGATCATGAGTTGTGCCTTGATCTCCACACATGATATCCTGGGGACTTCCTTGCAAAGATGCAGGAATTCCTCTACTTGGAGCAAGAGCTCCTCCTTCCTCTACATGAGGCACTAGATAATCTCTAGATGAGACAACGTTGTTGCCCTCAACCTCTGCAACATGAACGGGCAACCTCCCAATGATTGGATCCTTCTCTGAAAAGGAGATCCCCATGCTCCCTTCCTCAAAGATGTGAGATGAAAGTCTTCCTTCCAGCAAGGTATGGTGAAATTTTTCAGGCTCCTCCATGGTTTTCTGAAATGGTATTGTGTTTTCATGCAAGGCTTTTGTTGGAATTTCCTTGTTTAGCTCCACCATGTGTGTCTCATGAATCCTTCTATCAAATATTCTCACTAATGCCTTAGTGAGACTTGCATAAGATGTAGTGTTTACATTTCTGAAAGAAAAGGATTCAAATATCCACCAGGCATAGGCCTTACCTCTCAAATGTAGCGCTGCAACTTTGATGGCTTCATATTCAGGGATTTGGTGCTGCTGCAAGAAGGTATCTAACTCCTCCACCCAAGCTTTAGCTGAACATGTAGGTGAAATTTCAAAAGTATATAGAAGAAATCTATCATGTTGCTCTCTTCCCTTCACCTTGATCTTGCAAAGCTCTGAAAAACTGAGATGATCTTGGAATTTCTGAGTTTGAGACTCATACTCTTTCAGGAAATCAATAAGAGTTTCCCTCCTAGCAACCTCTTCTTCTCTTTCCATCTCTCTCATGGAAAACCTGGGCATGTGACTGCATTGTGTATTATGGTGTGTGGCTGTTTTCTCACACTCCTCATATGAAACTCTAGAATTTGCTTTAGATTCAAACTCTTTTGGAGATTCTCCATACATCTCGCACCTTATCTTCTTGAGATCTTCATGAATTTTTTGTACAGATTTAGGAAGAAGCTTTGTAAGCCTATCCCGTTTGTCTCCTCCAGAAGATGGAGTCTTTTTCTTGCTCGTCTCTCTGTCTCCTTCTCGATGAGAATAGGAAGTGCATGGTCCTTCCTTTTTTATCTGCTTATCCTCCTTGGGGAGGTTCTTCATGGATCTGAAATATGATGAGATAAAGCCCATCCTCTTCTGATCTCCTTTGGATGAGACTCATAGGCTAAGCCAAGATTCCAGCTTTGATACCACTGTAATATCCCAAAATAGGGAAAATTTACAATGTTAGGAATATCTTATAGTATTCTTAAATTGGAGATCCAGTAATATGCAAACATAATAATGAAAGAGCAGGGTTGCATCAACTTCAGAAAATGACAAAAGAACTCATAGCCATCTTAACATTATAGCAGCAGAATGTGTACAATATCTTGAGGAAATGATCACTCAAGCTTAGGCAAAAGAACCTCAAAGGATATGTACAAGGAATATGAAGTGCACTGCTACATATGAAAAAGCCAAGGCTATGACTGCGCAGTTTATATGAGACATTGCAACATATTGAATGAAATATAAAGAGATAACAATATCAGTCTCAAGAAATGTGGGGGAGCAAGCTCTCAACCCTTGAAAACAATATTACAACAATCCTTAGAAGGATTGACTGAAATATATATAAAAATGGAAAAACTACAGAAATGTTGGAGTTACAAGATAACAGCTGCAACTCAAAACTGGAAATGGGTGTACATCATTGAATATGATGTCCAATCTAAAGTAAACCTCCTCCAATGGATCTCCCAATTGAAAGGCTGATCCTAACATTGAAGATCTCACCCTCCAAACTAGCAGTGCATATCCCTACTGCAAATTCTCTCAGAAATAATGCAGTCAAGGAGAGGGACTGCGCTGTAGTATATGGGAGATGCCAAGCCTGATGCCAAGATATGAAAATCAGCTCTGAAACCTTCCTCTCTAACCTCCCAGAGGAATAGAAGCTCCCTCCTCTGAAAGATGAGCCAAGGAAATGGTGTTGTGGAACCCTCCACTGCAACACCCTGCAACACAACGTTATACTTTAGCAGAAATAACGCTGTAGCTGAGGAGGTGGCTTGGCCTTGAGCCTAGATGTGGAGAAATGAAGTGTAATCCTTCAAGAGGCCTCTCAAGAAGGAGAAGGAATCCTAAATATGAATTCCACTGCAACTTTGCTAAACAGCACGAGAATGCAAAGAGTCTACATAGACCAAAATAAATTAGTCAAACATAATCCTCTATGGCTGCCTCCTCCTCCTTTTATGCAAATGAAAGCCTTCTTGCCTTGGACCCCACACATTAAGGTTTCCTCCACCAAGTTATCTTCCTCCCATTCAAACTACGCTGGCTTCCCAAGTAATCCACACCCTGTTTAGCAGTGTTGCTGACTTGTTCAAACTTGACCTTGTCCTCATGCAATTGCCCCTTTTCACACTGGAAGGTACAAAATAAAGCTACTCTAATGATCCCTTTCACACTATGAGGGATTTTATTCCTACTCATGGGTCTCCTCACCCATTTTATTCACCTCCTATATGATATAAGCAAAATCAATGTTCCAATTAGCTTCATGCTAATTTTGGGAACATTACATTTGGTCAACTATTTCCTCTAGTGAATGGGTGACTGCTCAGTGGCTAGTGTTGGTTGGCGCAATTTAGGGTGTGTTGGAAATTTTTCATTGGCTGCAGTTGGGCCAATGAGGAGGGGGAATGTGGCTCAATCTAGGGCCGCCACATGTCCTCCTCATAGCATGGTAAAAGTTTGTTATGGACCAGAAGGACTAGGTGGGGGTCGAACACGAGACCTTTGCCCCGCTAACAAGACATGCCACCACTCCACCTACACCATGAAGTTTCTTAACTATATACATCACCGCATATATTTGATTTTTAATGGATGCACCGATGGGGGGGAGTGGGGGCCAACCCCATGGGAACATCCTCCAAGACACATGACCAAGACTTGTGATTACGGCGGAAGAGCAGAGGTGCTTATCCATAAGCGTGGATTACTCAACCTTAACCCAGTTTAATTAACCTTAATCCATAAGAAATTAATGTTAATCTGGATTTTTTAAATGGGCATCAGTTTAACCACTAACCCAGTTTAATTAGCGCTAATACAAATTTATTAAGTTAACCTGGATTTAACTATAGGTTCCGACAAATCCGGCGGTATTTGCTGATTTTAGCGCTAGTTTGCAAAATTTAGTGCCAGTTAGCCAATTCTGGGGAGGAAATGGTGGGAAAACTAGGAGAGGTCATAACTCCTGGAGTTTTTTACCAAATAGGATGCAAAAAGGAGCTAAGGTATTGTTATCACCCAAAAAATTTAGCACATCATTGTGACAAGATTACAAAATTGCAAGGTGCAAAATTGGGTTTAGAAGTCAATTTAGGTTTGATCAAGGGTAGGTTTTAGATTTTTATAGTTTAAAGCTCATCCTTAGGTCCTAATAAAGTCTTATTTAAAGTTATTTCATGTTAAATATTCATCATTTTCATTTGTGGGTCATTTCCTAAAGTTTCGTGTCAAAATTGTTTAATTAGCCAAAAAACCCTGTTTTTGTAGCGCCACCCATTGAAAAAATTATTTTTGCGCTACGAAAACGCTGATAGTTTCGTAGCGCAAACATGAAAAATTGCACTATAGGCGCTACGAAAGCACGGATTTATAACTGTCTTGTCAGTTGAGTTGGCAGATGTCAGAAACCATTGGGAAAGGGTAGGTTAGTGGCATGTTGAGTCATGTAATGATGAAATTAGATGTACACACCCACGTTTGCAGTCATAATTGTCATTATAGGTTATGAATGAGGCATCATTCAGTTATGATATGACATTTTAAATTTCAAAATCTTTCCTAATTTGTCATTCTCGTTTCCTTCTACCTCCATTCGAAATGTTTGAGCTCTGAGTGTCAAACCAAATCTATGAATGATTCCTACAAAGGTTTACTACAGCCATATCAAGTGAAGCTGAAATATTTATTGAAAAACATGGCAGAGGAAAAGAAAATTCATAGAGGAGGACATTGCTTAAGGCATGAACATGAAGACATGAAGGAAATAATTGAAGACCCAGCAGTGATGGAAGCGTTCAGAAGAGAAGGTTGCCTTCAGTTTTGTGAAAATTTGCAGGGTTGTCACACACAAGTATCCAAGGAATTTTCCATGAACTTTAATGGAACAGCCACAAAGTTCGGGATGCTAAGTGTGTCTATGAAACTAGAGGTCATTGCTGCTGTTACACAGATTACCAAGGGGTCAAGAAACCTGGTTCAAAAGTTTCAAATATGATATGGAGTAGTGTAAAAAGTTCATGAAGCCTGAGTACATAGACATGGACCTTAATAATGCTATCCCTAGGAGTTGCATCAAAGATAACTACTCAAAGTTGCTGCTCAACATTCATAAATATATTACATGTGAAAGCAGATATCATAAGGTTTATTCATATCATTTCGAACTGCGTCTACACTTCATTGGTAAGATTTCACTTTATTTACCCTTTTATCTGCATGGGAGCCTTGCAAAGATGGTTGATAAGGTGCAAGCAAAGTCTAAAGGGAGTGAAACATCCTTGTTTCATCATGGTTGAATGAAGTTATTGATTTTAGATGAACTTAAAAAGATAGGTAGAGATTGGTCATCTTTCTTGTTTATTAAGGGTTTTGAGTTGGAAAACCTAACCCCTGCAAGAAACCCTAAAGCTAAAGGAGTTCCAACACCACTAGCAGCAGAACCAAGTCAACTTCTGGCTGCAAAACCAAAAACAACTGTAAAAGTGAAGCCAAGAAAACAAACTGAAAAAGGGCCAAAGCAGGTGCAAATACTTGGTACTCCAACTCTCCCACCTGCAAAACAGAGGTCAAATATTTTCAAAGATGCAGAACATAAACAAGCTATCAGTAAGGGGAGCAAAAGAGTAACTGGAAGCCAAGCAGTGGCATTAAAAGGAAAGATAGTTGCTATAGAGGAAAGCCCAGTAACAAAGGGGAATCTAGAGGACATTCTTCATTCCATTGACATAGAAGAGACACCCATTATCGAAGTTGAGTTCATTGGGGAAGAGGTGCATAAGCTGAGAAAAGCCAAGTCTGCAAAGAAGCTAGATTTTGAGGGGGAAGATGCAGGTTTTATATTTCAAGCAAGGAAGCCTATGACTAGGCATGCTAGGAAACTGATGAAAGGTAGTAAGGAGGCTCAAATACCCACTAAGATAGGTAAGACATCCAAAGAGATAATTGATCTCTCATCACCTAAAGTGAAGCATACAATCAGTAGAACAAAAATGAAAAAAGAGGAAATGACAGAAAAAACAGAGTTTTAGCATCTTGAGGAGAAATTAAGGTTGGCAAACCAAAAAATTGTTGTCATGAGAAAGAGGGCTAGAAAGCACAGTGTTGATGTTAGGCGGATAAATCTTTCTTGTGGACAAGAAGTATCTCCCTAGTATCACAAGGATAGCTAGAAACAAACATGTCAAATTTAAACTACTTTCTCTATATTATGTATGATTTAGAATTTTCTATGATGAAGAAATGACCTACTTGTGATCCAATTCTAGTTGTATTCTTCCTTCTCGTCACTCCAAAGAACTCACCTCTTAAGACATGCAATTAAAGACATGGAAGAGAATCAAAAGCACCTGTACAATATACTAATTCATAAATCATAAATCTATCTTAATGATCAAGGAATTTAAGAAATAAGCCATTCAAGTAAACACATAAACAACTTATTGAGAAAACATGATCCATTTGTATTATCTTTAAATAAAAAGAGGAGTCTTAACACCGCATTCGCCTTGATGTTTTACAGGTCCTTTCGGGGCCTGGAACAAGCGTTTTCCTTTGGTCTGACAAGCCCTTCCACTCTTTGAACCGACCTAAATATGAGTGTGTAATCGTTCTCCCATGAATAATGGATAGAAAAAAGAGTATGTTTCTTCAGCAATTCTCTTCTCTAATGTAATATGAAGTACAAAGCAAGTACTTTTTTACTTAGCTACCCTTGAGACTGAACCATGGCTTCAATTTATAGCAGAAGGGAAGTGGTTTCAGTTCCAAAATAGAAGGGATAATTCCTCTCATAAAGGGATTAAGCTCCAAATACCAAGGGATAGGCTCCTTTAATGAAGGGATAAAGGTTCATGAATGGAGGGAGTGAAGCTTCAACTAGATAACGCCTTCTAGAAGCTTCCAGTTGGGAGAATATTTGACCAGCTGGGCTTCTAGAACTTACTTTTTCTTCCATTTTACCTTTTACAGGGGTTCGTAGTTTTAATACACAAAATGTGTGGCAGGTACCACTATTTTTCTTTAAAAAAGGTGTGGTACCGCAAGTAATAGCTAGGAAAAGTGCAGAACTAGGGTTTTTACGATTTTTATGAGTTTTTCTCCAATTCCAAGACTTGGTTTAGGAATTTTAGGGTTTTAGACCTCTAAGGGAGAATTATATAGGTATTGATGAACCCATATATACAGTAAAATGTCATGGTGAAAAAATAATGTGTAACAGTCAAGAAAGCACAGTTTAAAAGGATGAAGGCATTGTGGGAAAGACAAACTGATTCTATTTCTGAAACTCCAAGTAGTGCAAAGCATTTTTTTAATTGGACAGTTCCAGCAATAAAGGAAGCCAAGTTTGTCGGAGTAATAAATACTCATTTGAGAGCTACTAACAAAAGACTTAAAGACAAAGTCGAGGACTTAGAGCAGTAGCTGAAGTTCATTCATGGTGAGTTAAAGAGCAGAGGCATTCAAATGACAATCATAGAAGAGCCAATAGCTAAATCAAGTGAAAATGAAGAAGGGACCTCAAGAAAGCTGAAATCACTGTATTTTTATAGTTAATATGGTTTTTAAATGATGGAGACAGGTATATTTGGATTTTTGGGCATAACTATAGTTGACACTTTGAAATTTTTTGACAAAATTGCATACTCAGTAGTTTCGTAGTGCATTCAGTGTAAAAAAGCAGAAAAGCACTATGAAACTGCTATAGCAGCTTTTCTTGCTCATTTTGATCAGTTTTTGAAGGGTTGAAGAATGAATCAAGGATTGAAATTGCTATGGAGGATGTATTAAAGGGTAATTTAAATAATCTTGGAGGAAAGAAAGCAAAAACTTGAATAATAAAGGTTGAAATAGCAGCACTACAAAAGGCGCTATGACACTGTTGTGTTTTCGTAGCGCGGAACATTACAACATTTTGAGCAAGGTTTTAAAGTGGTTTTTTGACAACTGGGAGCTAGGGAGGAGTTATGCTATGTATTATGACAACTTCAAACAACCAAGGATCACGAAATGAAGGATACATAATGGTCAGAATGTTCAAGGAGTGCAAAAGATCTTATGCCTAAAAAACAGGATTTTGTTTCCTATTTTGATGGAGGTCAGCAATATGGTCATGAAGAGATGAAGCCTATCATCCAGATTCAACCAAGTGATGATACACTGGGAAATTATGTAAATTTAAATAGATAAGGTTGTTAAAGATAGCATTAAGCAGTTTCAGTCCTTTTTGGAATAGGACTGTTTAAGTGGATTAGGTGTCTTTTTGCAATAAATTCCATGTCTTATGGTTATGTAAGGTGTCAGTAGTTAGAAATTCGATGTATCTAGCCTAGAGGTAGATCATCTCATGTTGTAAGAGGTTTATTAAAGGCCAAAGGGTCGAATTTGTAAAGGGTTGGACATTTTTGGCAAAACTGTGCTTGTTGTGAATTGACTGGTTTTCAGCTAATACAAAGATCTTCTACTTGACCAACTTGAGATTCATAATGAGTTTTAGTGTTTTCCTATTCTATTTTCATCTTTTATATATCTCATTGCAGTGGTGTTTCATCTATATTACTCAGAATTCATCTTTTAGATGCTCTGACTTCCTATATAGGTGAACTGATTGTGTTTTTATAGGTTCATGTGTGTATAACTTATGACTAAAACTCTGATATGCCTCAACTTCCATGTTAAGTAGATTCACTGAGTTACTGAGCTGATTTGACTCCATAAGCCCAATGTATTCATGCTGATGTGATTCTCAACCTAAATCTATCATGTATCTGTTTGTTGCCTAAATGGAATTAGCCATCTATATTTTTATCCAAATCATTAACCCTTGAGAGAGCCCTCTTAGGCTGAGAAGGCTAAGCCTCAGTCAAAAGACTAGGTTTGAAATAGTTACATGAAGTTGACTGATCAAGCAACCTATCAAATCCAATTTTATGATAACAGGTACCATTTTTTAGTATTATGGACTCAATGGAACAAGTCTCAGAAGCCATAGAGCACTCTAGATAGTCATTTTTGTAGGTTGATGCCAAAGGGTGCCATGATCAACCATGGTCTTGAAACAACTCATGGAGGAGTTTGATGTTAAAGATGGCCTTCCAGGGGCTATCTACTCTCCATGTTCTTTCTAAAACAATAAATTCATCAATGTTGTAACTTCTCATACTTATTTCTTCTTTGTGTTATTGAAAAACAATTTTATTCATGTGTTACATGGTCTATTGTGGTGCAATTGTAGCTTTTTGAAGCTGGAGTTTAGGATCTTGATGTAAGATGCCTAATGTTGTTGATTATTACATGCTTGACTGAAGGTTAGCATGCTTATGGAATGATGTACTTGCATTAGTATGTTTCTTGGTAGGGGAAACTTATCATTCCCTTGTTCAACATTTGATGTACTACTTGTTTCATTCATTGAGATTAATGAGAAGGGATCAAGCCATTGGAGTTGATCCAAGGGGATGTAGCCTAGGAGGGGTGTACTCCTTAAACAATTTCTCATGTAATACTGATGATTACATGTTTTCATTCTATGTTTGATGTAATGTAAAATAATTCATAAACAAAAATTCACCAAAAAACACTTAACACCACCTACCTCTACCTGTTATTTGGAGGACAAACCTTAGACATAAATTTTTATATTCTGAACAGGATCTTAGCATAGCAAGTCTCTACCACCAGTTCTACCTCAAAGTTCCAGATTGAGGCTTCAAACAAAGGATGTTCCAACGAGGAGAGTCTACCAAGATTTCAGAAGATGTAAAATCTTTCAGAAAGGCTTTTCTAGAAATGGAAGATATGGTGAAGGTCCTCTATGAAGAGAGGAACACCATGTTCCATGGTGAAATCTCTACACCGCCTCCAAGTGAAGAATGTTCTTCAAAGGAAGGAGACAAGAATGGTGTCAAGCCACCATCCTCTCCACAAACTTCATGTTTTTCTGTAATCCTTATGCAAGATGCATGTGTAGTAAGTCCTTCAGAAAAATATGATGGGAAAGTTTGTGCCTTTTTTCCACATGATGTGGATGATGAGGTTCAATCAATACTTAAGTTTGGGGATCTGGAGGAAGAGAACCAAAGAGTCCACGTGGACACATCCAATACCAAATGGAGTTTTCAAGCATCTTTGTCCCTCAAGAAAAATATGGAACCAGTGGTAAGAATTTGCATGCTTCTTTTCATAAAAGTGTTGAATAAAGTTATTTTGCAGATTTTTAAAAGTATGGTAATGGAATTGGATCCATTTTATAAAATGGGTTACAAGGGAGGAGGCCTTGGTGTGAACCAACAAGGCATCAAGAATCCAATAGAAGCCAAAGAGATGCCTAACTATGAAGGCTTGGGTTATGTTGCAACAGAATAATGGTTTTCTGATGATAGTTATTGTGTATCACTTACATTTTCTCACCAAAGAGGAAATGAGGAGGCAAGTGTTGAGATTCAAAAAGATGATGAGCTTAGTGAAAAGAGTTGCATTCACTAAGTGGGCCTGCAGGCTATTTTTGGTGCAAGTCTATTTTTAGACTATGTCTATTTTTAAACATGGTGATCATATTTCAGAAGTTGTAGGATGCTATTTGTGGATGGTTGATCAAGTTGGAAAAATAGATGAAATTCTATTTTTAGAATATTGGGCGAAGTCTATTTATAGATCGCTAATCTAAAAATAGATGCATGTCAATTATTATTAGCTCTTAATAATAATAAGACACTAAACAACCACTTATTCTCTTGGAGCACTTCAGTTCAGTGCACAGATGTGGCACATCAGTGGACTGAGGGAATTACGGAATTCCCGAGGGTTTACTAGAGCTAATGCATGGAGGACTCAGTTAGAACTCAAGTGGCAGAGTTATGAAACAGTTGGAAGAAGTAGTTATGGAGTTGTATTCAGTTTAACTCAGTTATACTCAGTTGAGCTAGTTGTATCTAGTCTAACTGATTGATACACTAGTGAGAGTGGAGTGAATTAATTCACAACTAATAACTCATTAATCAACTGAAAAATACAACAGTTAACTACAGTGCATGGAAGTTTCATTGGAGACCCAGTGGAGAGATAGGTGAAAGGGCAAGATAGACTATCTGTTGTGACTATAGTGATGCATTGATTGCATCACAGACACATTGGAGTTTCCAATGAGGATTGCACAGTCAAGGCAAGAGTAATTCAAATTCATTCAAAGCTATTCTTCAGCAGGGATTGCGCAGTGGAGGCAGGCTAGAAAGAGGCAAAGATCGGTGCATGGATTTGCAAGATTGGTCTTGATTAGTGTATGAAAATTGTACTGTACTGAGAGCTTGATAAGTTTTGTATGAGGATTGTCATATGATTCCATGATACATAATATATAGTTGGGGTTTTCAGCTTCAGGCTTTCCTGGTTAAAAACTATTTTATGTGCGATTGCTTTTATTTATGCTTTACATGTGTGTGCAATTAAATTTTCCGCAAAATATTAACAAGTGGAATAGATTCAGTATCTTGCATAAAGTTAAATAGTGTGAGATTAGGCGGATCTAGGACATATGCATGCTTAGTGCGTATAATTTCTACATGGTATCGGAGCATTGTTGATTTAATATTGCAATTGTAAAGTGAGTTTGTGCTGGTGGACAATTCGAATTTGCTAGAGAAGATTCTTGGTGAAGAAATCGAGTATACATTGAAATGTCTTTCAATGGGTTGAGATTGGAGTATGCCCTTTATGGGAGCTAGAATTACATAACCTGGAAGGACAGGATGGAGGCAGTGCTAGAGGATAATGGACTGAAGGAGTTCATCGATAGCGATGTTCCTAAGCCGGGATCTAGCGATACTGCATTACTTGATGCATGGCAAAAGAAGACAACAAAGACGAGAAGGATTCTGTTGGAAGGTGTGAAGGACCATATTGTGTCCAGCCTTCACGGGAAAGCCACTCCAATATTAATGTGGAAGGCTTTGACAGACTTATTCCAAAGCATAAGTGACCAGAGGAAGTTGCCGCTTAAAAACAAGCTCAGAAAAATAAAAATGGAGAAAGGCAAGAGTATTCCAAAATACCTCATGAAGTTTGTCCACTGAAAGGATGAATTGGGAAGTGTGGGGGTTATTGTTGGTGAAGAAGACTTGGTGAGCTTGGCTCTCCTTGGGCTTTGGAAGAGTTGGCATAGCTATGAAGACTCTGTCAATGGACAGGAGAAACTGCCAGGATGGGAGCGACTTTGGTCAGATCTTGTGCAGGAGGAGATAAAGCAGGGTAACAGGGATGGATCTTCATCGAAGAATGAAGATGAAGAGAATTTCGCTTTGGCTGCCAAAGCAAGGAAATGGATGGGTAAGAAACATCCTTCAAAATCCGATGCTAAAGGCAAGAAGTAGGATTTGTCCAAAGTGAAGTGTTTTCACTGTCACGAACATGGACATTTTGCCACGAACTGTCCACAGAAGAAGAAGAACAAGAAGGCTATTGGATCTGCAACTGGAGAGGCCTTAGCCTCACAATTTGAGCTTGACTTCTCCTTGATCGCATGCTTGGTTTCAAGTTGTATGGGATCGGTGCGGTATCTTGATAGTGGTGCATCTTTCCATATGACAGGAGACAAAGAGTTGTTTAGTGACTTGGAGGAGAAGGACCTCCAGGTGCATATAGAGATGGGCGACGATGGTCAGTACAGTGCAACTGGCATTGGGATCATTACCTTTGAGAGGGAGTTTGGTAATCCATTCTTGTTGAAGAATTTTACGCATGTTCCAGGTCTGAAGAAGAACTTGGTCTCAGTCGCAATGCTGGAAGACAACAGTTATGATGTTGTTTTCAATGAGGGAAAATCCTTCCTTCTACATAAAACAACGGGTCAAACCAAGAAGATAGGGGTTCAAATTAAGAATCTCTACAAGCTGGAGGTAGATGGATGCCCTGCAATGGTGGGAAAAGCAGAAGAAGTGGTGAGCCGGGATGAGGGCGAATTATGGCACAGGAGATTGGGCCATCTTCACCATGGCGCTTTGAATATTTTGCAGAAAATTTCTACTGGACTTCCCAAGGGTACTCTTGCGCAGTCAGATCAGTGCAAGGGATGTACTATGGGTAAGTTTGTGAAGACTACCTTTCGTGAGAAGGAGAACCGTGCTTCGGTGATCTTGGAGAGAATTCACACAGATGTGTGTGGACCTTTCTCGGTTGCTTCAACAACAATACACAGGGATTATGTTATATTTGTTGATGACTGTTATCGTAGATGTTGGATATTCTTCATGCAAAAGAAGAGTGAAACGTTCTCAAAGTTCTGTGAGTTCAAGGCATTGGTGGAGAACGAGTCGAGGAAGCAAGTGAAAGCTCTACGGAGTGATAATGGTGGTGAATACATCTCGTGCGAATTCAAAGACTTCTGTAGCAAAGAAGGAATTCAAAGAGAACTCATAGTGCCTCATAACCTATAGCAGAATGGGGTTGTGGAGAGAAATAACAAAACGATCGTGGGTGCTGCACGAGTAATGCTGCATGACCAGGGCCTACCGATGCACTTGTGGGCAGAAGCATGCAACACTGCGGTTTATGTGAGAAACCATTGTCCTCATAGAGTAATTGGCATGAATACACCTAAAGACACTTTTACTAGTAAGAAGCCTGATATTTCTCATTTGAAGATTTTTGGCTCACCTGTTTACATTCATTTGACAAAGGACGCCAGGAAGAAGCTAGAGCTGACTGCAGAAGTTGGGATATTTGTGGGGTACAGAGAAATACCCCATAACTATCGTGTGTATTTGCTAGACAGTTGGATGATTGTTGTGCGACGGGATACAAAATTCAATGAGGTTAAAGCCATGAAGTTTTCACTTGAGAGGGAGCTACAATTGCATGTGGAGGAGGAACTTATTGTTCCCAAAGATGAGCGTCTAGATGTGGATCAGCCACAGGAGGAGATTCATGGAGTGGAGGAGTCCACTCATGCAGATCCAAACATCAGACAAGGCAGAAAGCGTACCACAGAAGCTGAGAGACTGAAGCTTGATGCGGCACAGAATGTAGGAGTCCCTACATCACAGTGCAGACAGAGACAGTCACCTAACCGATTTATTGGATACATGGCTCTTATGAGAAAGTGTATCGTGACATAGCCATATTCTTTTGAACAAGAAGTGCAGGAGCCCACATGGGTAGATGCCATAGTGGAGGAGTATGACTCCATTGTCAAAAACAGTGCTTGGGAGATTGTTCCAAGGCCAGTGGGAAAATCAGTTGTAGGATCAAGATGGATCTACAAGGTAAAGCAAGCTGCTGATGGAAGTGTCAAGAAGTATAAGGAAATATTTGTTGCCCAGGGCTTCTCACAGATTGAGGGGATCGAGTATGAAGAAACCTTTTCACCTGTCGCATGGTATTCTTCCATACGTATCATCCTTGCTCTCTCAGCGCAGATGGGTTGGCACATTCATCAGATGGATGTGAAGACTGTGTTCCTTAATGGGATCATTGAGGAAGAGGTGTACATTGAGAGACCTAAATGATTTGAGATCTTCAGCAGTGAGTCACATGTGTGCGGGCTCGAAAAAGCGTTGTATGAACTGAAACAGGCACCCTGTGCTTGGTACACTCGGATCGACAGCTATTTCACTGGACTTGGCTTCACCAAGAGTGAGGCGGATGCAAACTTGTATCAGATTGTGGTGGAGGGTAAGATTTTAATCATTATACTTTATGTTGATGATTTAATACTAACAGGTGATGAGCAGTTGATACACTCATGCAAGGCAGATCTTGCAAAGGAGTTTGAGATGAAGGATTTGGGCCTCCTTCATTATTTCCTTGGATTGGAAATATGGCAGCGGGAAGGTGAACTGTTTCTGTCTCAAGGAAAGTATGCTCGGGAGATACTGGAGAAGTTTCACATGCAAGGCTGCAAGCCTATCGACACTCCTCTTCCAGAAAATTGGAAGAAAGAGGATGCTATATCGGCAGAGGTAGTGGGTGCCACTATTTATCGACAGTTGGTGGGTTCGCTCATGTATTTAGTCAATACAAGACCAAACATATGCTATGCGGTGAACCAGCTTTCATAAGCGATGGTTAAGCCTACCAAGCTCTTTTGGAAGGCAGGCAAGCATGTCTTGAGATATCTCAGGGGCACATCTGAGTATGGTTTATGGTATAGACAAATGGATGAGGTGAATTTGCATGGCTTCACAGATGCAGATTGGGCAGGAAGCCCAACAGACAGAAAGAGCACATCAGGAGGGATTTTCAGTATCGAATCTACGACAGTTTCTTGGTACAGCAGGAAACAAAGATTCGTGGCACTCAGTTCAGTGGAAGCAGAATACATGGCAGCAAGTCAAGCTGCATGTGAGGCTATCTGGATGAGGAAGATCCTGGTTGGTTTGTTCAGTTCACATTTAGATCCCACGGTGATACATTGTGATAATCATAATTGCATTAAACTCGGTTAATCCTGTGTTTCATGATAGATCTAAACATAATGACATTCGGTATCATCATATTGGAGATTGTGTGTAGCGGAAGATCATGTTGCTTCATTACATTCCTACGGAGGATCAGGATGCAAATATTATGAAGAAGGTGCTGACCAGGAGCAAATTCAAATACCATAGAGGCAAGATCGGGGTGAAAGATAATCCCCATCTTTTTGAGAGGGAGTGTTGAGATTCAATAAGATGATGAGCTTAGTGAAAAGAGTCGCCTTCACTAAGTGGGCCCGCAGGATATTTTTGGTGCAAGTATATTTTTAGACCATGTCTATTTTTAGACATGGTGATCATATTTCAGAAGTTGCAGGATGCTATTTGTGTATAGTTGATCAAGTTGGAAAAATATATGAAATTCTATTTTTAGAATATTGGGTGAAGTCTATTTATATATTTTTTTTTCTAAAAATAGATGCATGTCGATTATTATTAGCTCTTAATAATAATCAAACAGTAAATAGTAACTTATTCTCTTGGAGCACTTCAGTTCAGTGCAAAGATGTGGCACATTAGTGGACTGAGGGAATTACGCAATTCCCAAGGGTTTACTAGAGCTAATGGATGGAGGACTCAGTTAGAACTCAAGTGGCAGAGTTATGACACAGTTGGAAGAAGTAGTTATGGAGTTGTATTCAATTTAGCTCAGTTAGACTCAGTTGAGCTGGTTGTATCTAGTCTAACTGGTTGATACACTAGTGAGAGTGGAGTGAATTAATTAGTTTATTAATTCACAACTAATAACTCATTAATAAATTGAACAATACAACAGTTAACTACAGTGCATGGCAGTTTTAGTGGAGACCCAGTGGAGAGATAGGTGAAAGGGCAAAATATACTATCTGTTGTGACTATAGTGATGCATTGATTGCATCACACACACATTGGAGTTGCCAATGAGGATTGTGCAGTCAAGGCAAGAGTAATTCGAATTCATTCAAAGCTATTCTTCAACAGGGATTGCGTAGTGGAGGTAGGCTAGCAGGAGGCAATGATCGATGCATGGATTTTCAAGATTGGTCCTAATTAGTGTATGATGATTGTACTGTACTAAGAGCTTGATAAGCTTTGTATGAGGATTGTCATATGATTCCATGATACATAATATATAGTTGGGGTTTTCAGCTTCAGGTTTTCTCGGTTAAAAATTGTGTTATGTTCGATTGTTTTTATTTATGCTTTCCATGTGTTTGCAATTAAATTTTCCGGAAAAGATTAACAAGTGGAATAGATTCAGTATCTTGCATAAAGTTAAATAGTGTGAGATCAGGGGGATCTAGGACATATGCATGCTTAGTGCATATCTAATTTCTACATCAAGTTGTTGGACTTTTCATTTAGAACTAGTACCCGCTTGGTTCTTTAAATACAAATAAGCTTGAAGATATCTCTAGAGAGATATGGAAAAGATGAAGAAGAAAAGAAATTAAGTTCTTCTCACCATGAAAGTTCTTCTCGCCATGCAAGTTCTGTTGGACATTGGGTTCAACGCTCCTTGTGTGTTTCGTGACATGGACTAACCGCCTCTCGTGAATCCTAACTCCGGAGATTGTAGCGGTGACCAACGCCTGTAGGTTTTGGTGTAACGGCAATCGTGACTCCAACAAGTGGTATCAGAGCGAGAGGTCTCGAGTTTGAAACTCACCCGGCTCGCGTTGGGGGGGAGATTGTTGGAAATTGGGTTTAACGCTCCCCGTGTGTTTTGCGACATGGACTAAATGCCTCTCGTGGATCCTCACTCTAGTGATTGTAGTGGAGACTAACGCCTGTGGGTTTTTGATGTAACGGCAATCGTGATTCCAACAAGTTCTTCATGTAAGAACAGAAAGTCAAAGATCAAGCAAAAGAGGTATAAACATCATGTTGTATCAAATGCTTTTCAAGATGGGAAACAAAATGCAAATTTTAACAACTTGTTGAAGAATGTATTTCCATGTACTTTTTTCCGTTCATCTAACCATAGTGTAGATAAGTGAAAAAAGAAGGAAGCAATTCTCAAAATGATGGACATGTCTATTGGAAAGAAACTCGAGAAGGGAAAATTTAATCCAAAGTCAGAGGCATGTGAGCCAAGAGGAGCTCAAAGAAACTTTTGCACTCATTGCAAAACCAATGGAGATTGGGTTGCAAAGTGTTGGAAAATGTTTCCACATCTTCATCCTAGCAAGGGGAGGCAAGTTGTGCATGTACCTAAAGATGAAGCAACCATGGCAAGAGTGACACAAGATGTAGCCATACTTGATGTAGCTCCATAAGAAGAGGAAGAACAAATAGAGGGTTCACTTACATGGTTGGATAAGAAGTGGGTGGAATATTTGTCGAATTGAAGTTGTAAATCTTGTTTTGCACTAGTTTCATGTCCCATAGTTGGACTATTGTAAAAGGTGATATTCATAAATAAATCACTTTAAATGCAACAATGTTTTTCTTAGAGCATTTTCATGCTAATTTTGGCTTGTGGATAGTCAATTTTAATGAAAAATTTGGATGTCAAGTTATTTCCATGTTGTAAAAAAATGCATTTCTAATTATGTTTTTAGAAATAATTTTCAAACCATTGTATGAGTAGTAGCAGCACATGTAGTAGGATACTAATGTGTTAGGTACTCATTTATACAAGTATTTGCTATGTGGAAATTGTTAGTTTAATTGTCGTAGTTTCTTTTGGGGTCTTATCCCTGATAAGGATTTTGCAGAATACTGCCTTGAGAATTCTTCTTGGGAATGATGTTGTTGTGAGTAACCGTAGCGACATGGACAAGACAAGAATAACATTGAAATAGAATTCAAATAGTTTATATTCCAAGATTAGCTTGAAAAAGAGCCCAGACAAGTACAGGTTAAGGCACGATAAGTGTCGATTTGATCGAGTTTGGAAGAATGGAGGTGTTAGGGTCCTATAATAATAGGTTTCATAAATTTTGAATTGACTTTGATAGTCTTGTAAATATGTACATACCTTGCTTTTTGCAAGTTTTTTTCCCATATTTTGAAAAAATGAAAAATAATAAAAAGACAAAAAGAGGGTAAAAAAGTCTTAAAAGAAAAATCAAAGGACTTAGAAAAATATAAACAAAAAAAAAAAAGAAATAAAACCTGAAAGTGAGCAAATCCAAATGCCACTAATTTTACTTTACTGCAAGAATAATTATTATGTGCAGTGTGTCAATAAATGCCATAATCCATGATCAGTTAAATAGTTTAATCTTAACTTTTCATGCTTTCAATTTCATGTTTTATATAGAGAAAAAAGATTTGTCAAACAGTTTGAACTTGACAAATAAATAGATAGGTAGAGAATAATGAGGAGCTCAACAGTTTAATCTGAGCCCTCTGATGAAATAACATAGATTTAGACAGTTTTATGCTTTGAAAGAATTTTTTTTAAGGTTGCAAGCTTAAATTAACCTACAAAATGAAGAAAAAATGTTAGAAATAAAGTTGGGTAGGTAGAACGCAGTTAAGCAGTCATGTAAAAAAACATCATTGTGCAAAATTACTAATTTTCCCTCCCCTACAAGTATTCAGTATTCTAAACTATCAATCAAAAAGGCTCAGAGCATTTCTCTGACTTTTGTTGGGACTAGACCCAAGGCTCGATGACTGATTAGTTAAAAATATTGAGTTCATACCTTAAACCCACATTTATCAGCATTTACCCCTCGTTCATACATTATAATCCCTTTCCTAAGTGAAAACATATTTTTACTTAGTAAAAATTGAAACCCCAAAATAATTAACTTCATTCCCTTCAAAATCATTCATAAAAACCCTCAAAATTACATTTATCCTAAGTATTAGTGAAGTAATATAAAAAATGAGCAAATGCTTTATTTTTACACTTTACTTGGAGACAATATGTGTTTTATTTCCATTTCACTACCATTTTCATATTAAATTTTAAATTATTTTTATTAAATCCCTAATTTACCCTCCCGTATATATTAAAACCCTTAGGTTTAAATTACCCCTCCAAAATCGATTATTTTAAGTTTAGACCAATGTAATATATCCCCATGTGCGCAAAATGAAACCCCACCCTAGAAACCTATTGGTCTAAACATATCGTTATTTAAATACCCTACCCCTATAGTTTGAAAAATATTCAAAAGTTCAAAACTGTATATTATATCGCGCCCGCATATAAAATTTGAAACATTTCACAAATTTTTTAAAATAAATTAAACCCCTCCGCCCATTTTCATAAAGCCTAAAGGCTTAAGATTTATTAAAACACACTTTTATAAAGGTTAAAGTCCTTTCTGCTGCATATAACTAAGCCCGGTCCCACTCCCATTCAAATGCAACTCCCAAACTAATCTCGACCTTTTGCTTTCAAAGCCCAGATCCTACAGCGGAAATCTAATATCGCGCAGATAAGTTAGACGATCTCCCGAGCTCCGAAGCTACACGAAATGTGATATTTTGCATTTCCTCTCTCCTCCATGTGGTCGATCCTTATTAGATCACGTGGGTTGAGCCCAATACTTCTTACCACCAAATCACCGCGCGATAACCGCTGGTTTTAAATCCATTGAACCCTGAAATTGCCCTCTTCGTCGATGCGACCTGCATTCAATGCCGGATTAATACAACCAAAATGCATATTAAACCATAGAATTACATTCATTTCGTACCCTTCTTATGTGTTTAACCCTCTGCACTGTCTTCCCCACTGTAAAACACTCTTTTTAAAGCCATTTTCCGCGATTTTTATGCCTGAAGCCTGCATAATTTACCTTGCAAACCTGTGAAGATTTCCGAGGAGCTTCATATTGCTCCAGATAAGCTAGTGAAGCCATCAACTCATCCAAAACCTCATAAATTGTTTCAAAGCCTGATACCTGCAATAGAAACGGTATATTCCTAGAATTTGAACCTGCAATCAAGTTGAAAAACATTTTTAAAGAAAGAAAACAAATTTTAAGTTAAAATTTTGATTAAAAGAAATAGCCAAAAAGCCCCAAAAATAGGCCAAACTCTGGATAAATTTTCCCAAAAACCCTATTTCTCTGCTGCGCACTATTTTGAGGAAATTTCTGAGTTTTCACAGTTTAATGGACTATTTCAAGCTTTGAAATAAAGCAGAAAACCTCTGTAGGTACTCTAAGCCTCTGTAACCCTTTTCAAAAGAGGTTTTAGCCCAAATTTCCATTAAGAGACTCAAGAAACCCCTGTTTTTTGTTCCAAACCAGTTCTAAAGCCTCTAAACCTTTTTGACAGGCCTAATTGGACAGAAAACCCAAGGAAGAGACTATACTTTGCCTGTTTTTCCCATAAACCCTCTGATATAGTAAAACTACTTCTGCAAACTGTCTAAACTTGCAGAAATAGACCAAAATGCCTAAGAAACAGAGTACAAGCAATCTTGATGGTTCCAAAGTGTCAAAATCAAATCCAGTATTGTGACCACTTAAAACCATTATCACCTCCCCGCATCCATGATTTCATTAACAATTATTTCGTTTTGCAGGTCATTAGAAAAAGAAGAATTTGGATAAAATAATCTAATTGCTAGTTAAAGATCTATTTTACTCCAAAAGTTCACAAAGAAAATAATTTTAAATGATATTACTTAACAAAAGATTCCAGACAATAGAACAGAAAGAGGTTATTTATGCAGAGAAAGATAAATTTCCACAGTGAATTTAACAGTGAAATAAGAATTCACAATGACAGTGAAAATAGAGAAGTCAAAGAGCATTAAAGTTAAAGTGTATCAGGTGAAATTCAGAGTGAAAGTTAAAACAAAGTTACAGAGCAGTCAAGGTAAAACAGTGAAAGTAAAAACATAGGAAATAATGGTTAAACAGGGATGAAAATACGTTCACCAACAACAATGAAGTTTATCCAAAGTGAAAGTATAAACAGTTAAAAGAACAGTAAAATTAAATGATGAAAACAAAACAAGAAGGGATATTTTTGCAGAAATTTCATGTTTAAGTCATTGTATTGCAGAAACTATTGTGATCAATCCAAGATAAGTTTGAAAAACTAAAGGAGTTTTATGTTCTTAAGGTTTCCAACTACACAAAACTCTCATGTTTCTAACAACCATTATGGATTTGGAAATATTAAACAATATTTGAAATCTCTTTTTACAGAAAATTCCTGTTAAGTCATCAGTTTGCAGAGGATATTGTGGCCTATTAGAAATACATATTACAAAATTGAAGGAGGTTTTTGTTCCTAGGAGACCCATTCACAAAAACATATCTCACTTTTTGCACAGGTATTACAGAATGAGAGATACATGCGCATCTTTACAACCTATTTTTCAGACTCTGCAGAACTTTGTTTTACACATCTTTTTACAGAGCCTATTTTTACCAACTGGAGCATAATTTTAGGAAACTGATAGAGTTTTATCTCAACAACATATTTATCTACAATAACCTCTTTCACTTTTTACATATTTATTTCGGATGGAGAAATACAAAGGTATCATTGGACCCCAAGCTTGCAGAATTGCTGGAGCAGAATGCACAAAGAAATGAGACAGTTAGTGACTTGGATGTCTCATCATCAACTAAGAGTTGAGATCAAATTTGAATTCTCCTCTTTGTCATCACCTATCCAAAAAAAATAGTGCCAAATAGTTGCATTTTTTTTTAGTGTCCTTTACTTAAGTTATATTTATGTAAAATAGCTGGAGATATTTGTAAACCAACCTTGATATTTTTTCAACATATTCTAGTTTAGAATTTGTATAAACACTTCACTCTTTGAAGTATTTTGGTTGAATAAAATTGATGGGATTGTTATAGTAATTTATTCTTGGACTTTAAAGCTTTTGTGTGTCAAAACTTCGAGTAGCAGGATGGATCAAAGCAAATTGGCATCATACTTCAGGATTCCTGTGATGAGCTATTTGGAGTGAAGTATTTTCTTCACTTGTCATTATTTCCTTTTTTGGTTACATGCATCCATTTATGTTTATGCTAAATCTAAATGTATAAATAGGAGTATTACTACAGGATTTATTAAGAGCACCATTTTTTTAACTAGTTATCATTTATATGTTTTCCTCTGATTTCTAGTGTAGGGAACCCTTAATTGCTCCCTCTCTCGTTTGACCTCTTCCTAATACTTCCTTTTCCAGATTTAAGGATTCTTAAGTGCCCTTTATCTCAATAATACCATCTCATAACAACAATTTTCCAATATCTCCAAGGGTTATCTATCTTGCCCTGAAAACATTTGACATTTTTCCCTTGATCCCAGTCCTGTTTGCTTGATTTTGACTCCATAGCCCAATGGAAAAATAGATTTCCCACTATCCATCCTTTCAAGTGATTTTCCCACCAAATCTATCAAAATAAATCAAAGCTGCACTTTCATAACTAGCGTGATATTTACAAATCAAAACAAAGTTAAATTTTAAAGGGAGAGCCCTCTATGAACCCTAGGAAGGCTAGATCCTAGAGTTTGAAGTTAGTTTGTGGTTACCTCGGTGAGTTATTTCTTGAAACTGGAGAAATTACTGAGTAATAACATAATGGCGACCATAATGGGAAACTAAACAATCCTTAGTCTTAAAGAAAATCTTTTTATACATCCTTTTACTTTAAGATTGTTTTTATAAGTTGTGTATATTGAAAATAGTAAAAGTTTATTATACCAGGTCTAACTCAGATCCTAAGCCTACATTTATAGTAGACAACCCAAACTGAATTGGTAAAAAGAAAAAACAGTGAGAAAATTTAGAAGTTGAAGTATCAAAAAAATAGTCAATTCATTACCACAGGAGTTAGTGAGTCTGCAATTTATTGATTTTGATCTGAAATTTGAGCATTCTTTATTTAGAATTAAATCCGAAAGTGATCACATAAAGTTTAAGATCAGAGTAAAATTGAAAAAATTAGTCCTACTATTCTCAAAGATATTGATGAAGCTATTGAATTAGTTCAATTTTTGACCTATGCAAACAAACCTCCAGTTTCTCAGTTTCATACCACAATAATACCAGTTAGAGATTCATCTTTGTATGCTGTTACATCATTTATAAATTCCACTATCAGCTCATCTACAGATCCATTTATCCCTAGATTACCTTTACAACCTAGAGTATTATTTCCACCTCTCACTTCATCCACTATATCCATCATTTCACCTTTTGATTTCCTAAACACATCATCCTCATTCCCTAGTAGTTCCATATACATTTCAATTTCATTTCCCAACACTTCAACTACAACTTTTAGTTCATCAACTATCATTTCCAACACAGCTCCAAGCAGTTCTACCTTACCTCCTAGCCAAGCTAAGCTTCAAGCTATGGCTTCTAGATATTCTCCCCTAGTCTTACAACAACAACTTCATGACATTCCTCAAGACTATCAAAATAAAATACCACTGTTTGATGGCACTACCCAATATACTGCTCAGCAACACATGACTAAGATGACAAACTTTTTTGAAATTTATGAGATTGATGACTTAGATGTTCAAATGAGACTGTTTGCACAAAATTTGACAGGATAAGTTAAGAGGTGGTTTAAATATCTAACTGTTGGTAGTATAAACTGCTACATCAAAAACATCTACTGATGAATCTAATTCTGAAATAATGTCTACTGCTTCACAAACAATCCCTGAAAATAAATTTATGAGTAGTAAAACACAAGAAACACAAACAGAGAATGTCAAACAACTTGAAAATGAAAAAATAACTGTATAAAAACAAGACAAACCAAATCAAACTATAGTTACCAAAGAAGAATTGATTCAAATTAGTAAAACTCAACCTACATTCAACATATAATCTGAGATTGCAAAGTTTAAAATACCAATTCCTTTGACTAAATTGGTAAAACATGATTTGTATAAATCAACCATAACTGAAACATTAAATATGAATGACGGAGAAGATTCCAAAAATCTAAAATATGATTAGCCAGAGTTGATTTTTAGCTAGAGTTGATTTTTAGCTAGTTCCTCCATTTTATATCAATCTTACCATTCATGATCAAATTTTACACAATTCCATGCTAGATTCAGGAGCTTCCCATAATCTAATGCCTAAAGCCATAATGGAAACTATCAATCTAGAAATTACAAGGCCATACAAAGATTTGTTTTCTTTTGATTCAAGTAAAGTTAAATGCCTAGGTTTAATCAAAGATTTGTGTGTAACACTAGTTCAATATCCTGGTAAGGGTATATTAATGGACATTGTAGTAGCTGATATCCCACCTAAATATGGAATGTTACTTTCTCGCTCATGGGGAGCAAAGTTACAGGGATCTCTACAATTGGACATGTCTTATGCTACTATACCGGTTTTTGGCTAGTCTAAAAAGTTATATAGGAAAACATTGATGAAGTACATGGTCAGTAGTGCAGAAAGATCTATAAATTACCCAATTTAATCTACACCAATTGACCTTGATTCTTTTATCCTATGCAACTTTGAAACTAATGAAATCCAAACTGAACTAGTAGAGAAAAAGAAAGCACCAAATAATGATAATATTTTTCATGAATCTCTATGGTATTTAAACTTTGATGGTTTAGTAAATAATTTAGGAGCAGGAGCAGGAGTTTGGATAACCAACATGGAGACTAATCACTCAGAAGGCCATGCTTTCAGGCTCAATTTCAAATGTACCAATAATATGGCTGAGTATGAAGCCCTCATTCTAGGACTCCAAATCATTAGGAACTTAGGAGGAAAAAGAATCTTAACCATGGGAGATTCAAAGTTGATCATAAAATAAGTAAATGGAGCTTATTCTGTTTACAATCCTAGACTAGGCAGATACAAAGACACTGTGATAGTTTTAACTGATGATTTATTGGAATGTACATTTGCTGTATACCTAGAAAAAAGATATACAAGCTCATTGTCTTGCAACCTTTACTAGTACATGCAATTTACCATTCCAACCTAATCATAGATATATACTGTTGAAGTCAAACATAGGCCAATAATTCCAGACAACCTTAAGTATTGGCAATTTTTTTCTCAAGATGAACAGATTTACAAGTTTATGAATAATTAAGGTGAATTTCAGAACTGTAATATAGATACAGATTGTACTATAGATCAAGATTTAGATTGTGAAATAGATTTGAATAACTTAGATGTAAGTAGAATAAAGTTTGATAAACCAACTAGATTTAGTCAAGCTGATATAAATAGCTTAGAGAAAGTAGAGATTGAAGAAATTATTGATGATGAATCAGACATATTGAATCTTAAGGGTAATTTCTTACCTAAAGGTTTAGCTCCCTTAAAAGAACTTTTTTACTCAAATGATGTAGCTAGAAAACCAAAAATGGAGCCAGTTAGATCTAATATAGAAGAACGCAATATTGGAACAGAGTTAAAACCCAAAACAATCAAACTTTCCAAAATTTTACCTCAACAAGAGAAAGAAAAATACACTACTCTTTTAAAGGAATATCAAGATGTTTTTGCCTGGAGTTATGAAGATTTCAAATCCTATGACACCAACATAATCCAACATAAAATTCCAATAAAAGAAGATTAGAAGCCATTTAAACAAAAGTTGATAAGAATTAACCCTATTTTATTACATTTGATAGAAAAAGAAGTGAAAATAATGTATGATGCACAGATCATTGCACCAATTAGGTATTCTGATTGGATTTCCAACCTTGTTCCAACAAGAAAGAAAACATGAGAGATAAGATTATGTGTTGACTTTAGGAATCTGAACAAAGTGTCCCTGAAAGATAATTACCCTTTACCTAAAATGGATCATATATTACAAAGGGTAGTTGGCTCTTCTAGGATGTCTCTTTTAGATGGTTTTTCAGGATACAACCAGATCTTAGTCCAAAAAGAAGATCAAGCTAAAACAACATTTACTACTGCTTGGAGAACTTTTATGTATGTAAAAATGTTTTTTGGTCTAATGAATGCAAGGACAACCTTTCAAAGGGGCTATGGACATAGCTTTTGTAAAGAAAATACATGATTTCTTGGTAATTTACTTAGATGACATCACTGTGTTTTCAAAAACTGATAATGAACACTTGGATCATTTGAGACAATTTTTTATTAAGTGCAGGAAATTTGGCATCTCTTTAAACCCTGAGAAAAGTTTATTTGGATTAGAAGAAGGCAAGTTACTTGGACACATAGTTTCTAAAGAATGAATAAAAATAGATTCTGCTAGGATAGAAGCAATTCTAAACATCATTCCACCAAGAAACATCAAAGAATTACAGGCCTTTCTAGGTAAGATAATTTTTTTCAGAAGATTCATATCTAATTTAGATGAGATAATTAGAGAACTAAATAACACGCTAAAAAAAGATTCAGTTCTTAAATGGACTGTTGAGGCTAAAAAATCATTTTACTCCATCAAACAAGCCTTAACCAAAACTCCAATCCTAATAATTTTGTCTTTAAGAAAGATTTCATAAATTTTTCATTTTCTTCAGAACACACAATCGTTGTAGTTTTACTGCAGAAAAATGACCAAGGATTTGAAAAACCTATAGCTTTTTTCAATAAGACCCTTAGATATGCCCTTTTGAAATACAACATTATGGAGAAACAAGACTTAGCTTTGGTTAAGGCCATTAAAGACTTCAGAGTACATATTTTCTACTCTCGTATCATTGCCTATGTCCCAAATTTTGTAGTAAAAGACATTCTTACTCAGGATGGTCCTGATGGATGAAGAGGAACGTGGATTGCCACTATCTTAGAATATGACATAGATAAAACCCACAAAACTCATCAAAGGTCAAGGATGACTTATGGTTGAATCTAACTGCAATGCCCTACACATAATTTTTATTGCTCAAGTAGATGATCAGGAAGAGATGTTGACTCCATTGATCAGTGAATAATTCTCAGACTCACCTTGATATACATATATCATATTTTTATTACAATAGTTACAATCTCCTCCTGGATTATTAAGAACCAAAGCTAGATTTTTAAAACTTAAAGCAGTAAGATTTTGTATTCTAGATAATGTACTTTTTTGGAGACAATATAGTGGGATTTTATTAAATTGTTTATTAAAGGAAGAAGTTGACAACATACTTGAAGAATTTCATGCAGGTGACTGTGGAGGACACTTGGAAAAATACAATAGATAAGATACTGAGAGCTGGTTTTTACTGGCCTACCTTGTATGCTGATGTCAAAAAGTATGTAACTTCATGTCATAAATGCGAAATTTTTTTGGGTAAGAAGAAATTATTACCCCTCCCCTTAAAGCCTATTTCAACTGAAATTCCATTTCAACAATGGGGTTTAGACTTCATTGGTGAAATTCACCCTGGTTCTTTAGGCCAACATAAGTGGATTTTGACAGCTACTAATTATTTCACCAAGTGGATTGAAGTCATACCCTCCAGACAAGCCACAGATATTGTCATTATTTCCTTCCTAGAAAACAACATTCTTTCAAGATTTGGATGTCCCCAAAAGATAATTACTGACAATGAAACATCATTCAAATCCAAGAAAATGATTGACTTTTGCCACAAATACCATATTACCTTAGGTCATTCTACCGCATATTCCCCCCAAGGTAATGGCCTAGCTGAATCCTCAAATAAGAGCCTTGTGAATATCATCAAAAAGTTACTTAAAGACAATAAAAAGACTTGGAATAAGAATTTAGTCAACGCCTTATGGGCAGATAGACTTACTACTAAAAACTCCATTGGTACTTCCCCTTACCACCTAGTTTATGGAATGGATGTTGTTTTTCCATCCTCCCTAGGTGTACCAGTGATGAAAATTATCCAAGAGTTACAAGTTGAAACAAATGAAATTCAAAGAAGGATCAATCAAACTATTCACCTGCAACAAACCAGGGAAGAAGTTTATATTAAATCTCAGGTCATTCAGGATAAAATCAAGAATTTTTTTGATAAAAATACTAAAGAGGATGATTTCTACATAGGAGGTAAATTGTTAAAGTGGAATTCCAGAAGAGAAGACAAAGGAAAACATGGAAATTTTGATTTTTTGTGGAAAGGACCTTATGTGATTTATGGATATAAAGGTAATAATGCTTTCTTCTTGAAAGAAATGGATGGAACAGATCTACAAGAAGGACCAGTAAATAGCGGAATGATGAAGCACTACTACTCTCCTAAGTTAACAAATAGTTAGTTTGTATTCACTTTGATCATTGTACATATACATTGCAGAGTTTAGATTGGATTGGATGTTTCCTTAACAAAGTTGAAGCCCGAAGAGAAGGCCCTAAGCTTTGAGAGGTAAATATCATAAGTATGAATAAATTGTAGATATCAGAAGACATTTATAGGGTCATCACTATCAAATTCTAAAGGCTATTAGTCTCAAAGTTCTTGATATTTCACCAGGAAATGCCATCCCATGTGGAGCCACTGTTAGGGTCCTATAATAATAGGGTTCATAAATTTTGAATTGACCTCTATAGTCTTGTAAATATGTACATACCTTGCTTTCTGCAAGTTGTTTTCCCATATTTTGAAAAAATGAAAAATAATAAAAAGCCAAAAAGAGGGTTAAAAAGTCCTAAAAGAAAAATCAAAGGACTTAGAAAAATATAAATTCAAAAAAAAAAAAAAAGACCTGCAAGTGAGAAAATTCAAATGCCACTACTTTTACTTTACTGCAAGAATAATGATTATGTGCAAAGTGTCAATAAATGCCATAATCCATGATCAGTTAAACAGTTTAATCTTAAATTTTCATGCTTTCAATCTCATGTTTTAGATAGAGAATAAATATTTGTCAAACATTTTAAACTTGACAAATCAGTAGATAGGTAGAGAGTAATGAGGAGCTCAACAGTTTAATCTGAGCCCTCAGATGAAATAAGGTAGATTTAGACAGTTGTATGCTTTGAAAGAAAAATGTTTTAAGGTTGGAAGCTTAAATGCACTACAAAATGAAGAAAAAATGTTAGAAATAAAGTTGGGTAGGTAGAAAGCAGTTGAAAAATCATGTAAAAAAGCATCATTGGGAAAAATTACTAATTTCCTCTCCCCTACAAGTATTCAGTATTCTAAACTGTCAATGAAAAAGGCTGAGAGCATTTTTCTGACTTTTGTTGGGACCGGACCCAAGCCCTGATGACTTATTAGTTAAAAATATTGAGTTCATACCTTAAACCCACATTTATCAGCATTTACCCCTCATTCATACATCTTAATCCCTTTCCTAAGTGAAAACATATTTTTACTTAGTAAAAATTGAAACCCCAAAATAATTAACTTCATTCCCTTCAACATCATTCATAAAAACCCTCAAAATTACATTTGTCCTAAGTATTAGTGAAGTAATATAAAAAATGAGCAATGCTTTATTTTTACATTTTACTTGGAGATAATATGTGTTTTATTTTCATTTCACTACCCTTTTCATATTAAATTTTAACTTATTTTTATTAAATCCCTAATTTACCCTCCCATATATATTAAAACCCTTATGTTTAAATTAACCACCCAAAACCCATTATTTTAAGTTTAGACCAATGTAATATATCCCCATATGGGCAAAATGAAACCCCACCCTACAAACCCATTGGTCTAAACATATTGTTATTTAAATACCCTGCCCCTATAGTTTGAAAACTATTCAAAAGTTCAAAACTATATATTATATCGCGCCTGCATATAAAATTTGAAACATTTCACAAAATGTTTTAAATAAATTAAACCCCTCCGCCCATTTTCATAAAGCCTAAAGGATTAAGCTTTATTAAAACACACTTTTATAAAGGTTAAAGTCTTTCGGCTGCATATAACTAAGCCCGGTCCCACTCCCATTCAAATGCAACTCCCAAACTAATCTCAACCCTTCGCTTTCAAAGCCCATATCCTACGGCGGAAATATAATATCACGCAAATAAGTTGCGCGATTGCCCGAGCTCCGAAGCTACACGAAATGCGTTGTTTTACATTTCCTCTCTCCTTCACGTGGTCGATATTTATTAGATCATGTGGGTTGAGCCCAATACTGCTTAGCACCAAATCACCGCGCAATAACCACCAGTTTTGAATCCTGAAACTTCCCTTCCCGCCGATGCGACCTGCATTCAATGTCGTATTAATACAACCAAAATGCATATTAAACCATAGAAATACATTCATTTCATACCCTTCTTACGCGTTTAACCCTCTGCACTTTCTTCCCAACTGTAAAACACTCTTTTTTAAGCCATTTTCCACCATTTTAATGCCCGAAGCCTGCATAATTTACCCTGCAAACTTGTAAAGATTTCCGAGGAGCTTCATATTGCTCCAGATAAGCTACTGAAGCCATGAACTCAACTAAAACCTCAGAAATTGTTCCAAAGCCCGATACCTACAATAAAAAAGGTATTTTCCTTGAATTTGAACCTGCAATCAAGTTGAAAAACATTTTTAAAGAAAGAAAACACATTTTAAGTTAAAAATTTGATTAAAATAAACTGCGAAAAAGCCCCAGAAACAGGCTAAACTCTGGAAATTTTTTCTCAGAAACCCTGTTTCTCTGCTGCACACTATTTTGAGGAAATTTGTGAGTTTTCATAGTTTAATGAACTATTTCAAGCTCTAAAATAAACTAGAAAACCTCTGCAGGTACCCTAAGCCTCTGTAACCCTTTTCAAAATAGTGTTTAGCCCAAATTTCCATCAAGAGACTCAGGAAATCCCTATTTTCTGTTTCAAACTAGTTATAAAGCCTCTGAACCTCTTTGACAGGCCTAATTGGACAGAAAATCAAGGAAGAGACTATACGTTGCCTTTTCTTCCCATAAACCCTCTGCTATAGTAAAATTACTTCTGCAAACTATCTAAACTTGCAAAAGTAGACCAAAATGCCTAAGAAACATAGTACAAGCAATCTTGATGGTTCCAAAGTGTCAAAATCAAATCCAGTATTTTCACCACTTAAAGACATTATCACCTCCCTACATCCAGGGTTTCATTAACAATTATTTTGTTTTACGGGTCATTAGCAAAAGGAAAATTTGGATAAAACAATCTAATTACTAATTAAAGATCTGTTTCACTCCAAAAGTTCACAAAGAAAAGAATTTTAAATGATATTACTTAACAAAATATTCCAGGCAGAAGAATAGAAAGAAGTCATTTATGAAAATAAAGATAAATTTTCACAATGAATGGTAAAAGTGAAATAAGAATTCACAATGATAGTGACAACAGAGCAGTCAAAGAGAATCAGAGTTAAAGTGTATTAGGTGAAAGTCAGAGTGAAAGTTAAAACAAAGCTACAGAGCAGTCAAGGTAAAATAGTAAAAGTAAAAACATAGGTATTAATGGTTAAACAGAGATAAAAATACTTTCACCAACAACAATTAAGCTTATCCAAAGTGAAAATAAAAACAGTTAAAAGAACAATAAGGTTATTTTTGCAGAAATTTCATGTTTAAGTCATTGTTTTGAAGAAACTATTGTGACCAATCCAAGATGAATTTTGTAAAACAAAAGGAGGTTTATGTTCTTAAGGTGTCCAACTACAAAAACCTCTCACGTTTCTAACAGCCATTATGGATTTGGAAATATTAAACAATATTTGAAAGCTCTTTTTACAGAAAATGCTTGTTAAGTCATCAGTTTGCAGAGGAGATTATGGCTAATTAGAAATACATCCCACCAAACAAAAGGAGGTTTTTGTTCCTAAGAGACCTGTTTACAAAAACCTATCTCATGTTTTGCACAGGTTTACAAAATGAGAGATACATGCGCATATTTACAGCCTATTTTTCAGACTCTGCAAAAATCTGTTTTACACATCTTTTTGCAGAGCCTATTGTGACCAGTTGGAGCAGAATGTTAGGAAACTAAGAGAGTTTTATCTCAAAAACATATTTATATCAAATAACCTCATTCACTTTTTACATATATATTTCAATTGGGAAATACAAAGGTATCATTGGACCCAAAGTTTGCAAAATTACTGGAGCAGAATGCACAAAGGAGACAGTTAGTGACTTGGATGCCTCATTATCAACTAAAAGTTGAGATCATATTCGAATTATCCTCTTTGTCATCACCTATCCATAAAAAATAGTGCCAAATAGATGTATTATTTTTTAGTGTCCTTTACTTAATTTATATTATGTAAAATATTTGGAGATATTTGTAAACCAATCTTGATATTTTTTCAAGATATTCTAGTTTAGAATATGTATAAATACTTCACTCTTTGAAGTATTTTGGTGGAATAAAATTGCTGGGATTTTTATAGTCATTTCTTCTTGGACTTTAAAGCTTTTGTGTGTCAAAACTTCGAGTAGCAAGCTGGATCAAAGAAAATTGGCATCATACTTCAGGATTCTTGTGATGAGCTATTTGGAGTGAAGTATTTTCTTCACTTGTAATTGTTTCCTTTCTTTGTTACATGCATCCATTTATGTTTATGCTAAATCTGAATGTATAACTAGGAGTATTACTACAGGATTTGTTAAGAGCACCCTGTTTTTAACTAGTTATCATTTATATGTTTTCCTCTGATTTCTAGTGTAGGGAACCCTTAATTGCTCCCTCTCTCGTTTGACCTCTTCCTACTGCTTCCTTTTCCAGATTTAAGGATTCTTAAGTGCCCTTTATCTCGATCATACCATCTCATAAAAACAATTTTCCAAGATATACAAGGGTTATCTATCTTGCCCTCAAAACATTTTACCTTTTTTCCCTTAATCCCAATCCTATTTGCTTGATTTTGACTCCATAGCCCAATGGACAAATCGATTTCCCACTATCCATCCTTTCAAGTGATTTTCCTCACCAAATCTATTAAAACAAAACCAAAGTTGCACTTTCATAACTAGCCTAATATTTACCATTCAAAACAAAGTTAAAGTTTAAAAAGAGAGCCCTATCGGAACCCTAGGAAGGCTAGATCCTAGAGTTTGAAGTTGGTTTGTGGTTACCTCGGTGAGTTCTCTCTTGAACCTAGAGAAATTGTTGAGTGATAATAGGAGGAACTGTACCTTCAGAAGCTGAATTAGTGAAACTGAGCTTTTGGGGTCCAAAATATTCTCAGTGGGGAAGAGTAATGAGGAGCAAAATTTTTTCTCAAAAATCAATGTTCTCAGAATGTCACGAAACTTGAATGACCACGTAGTTTTCATCGTTTTGAATCCGGCACAACTTGTTTCGTGCGAAACGGACTCTATATGGCTTCAGAAATGAGTTCTGCTTGTTTTCATAAACATGCAAATTTTGGCAAAAAATGTAGATAGGGAGCCCAGTCAGCAATCCGTACTGTTGACTTGGCATGTTGATTGGGCAGGTCAATTTTTGGTCAACTATTTCCTCTAGCGAATGGTTGACTTCCAAGTGGAATGTGTTGGTTGGTGCAATTTAGGGTGTGTTAGAAATTTTTTATTTGTTGCATTTGGGGCAATGAAAAGGGGGCATGTGGCTCATCCTGGGGCTACCATGTGTCCTCCTCATGGTGTGTTAAAATTTTTTATAGACCAGAAGGACTGGGAAAGGGTCAAACACGAGACCTTTGCCCTACTAACAAGACACTTCACCACTCTGCCTACACCAAGTTTCTTAATCATATAATTCACCACATATATTTTAAGTTTAATGGAGGCACCAACGGGGGGAGTGGGGTCCAGCCCCTAAGATACCTGACCAAGACCTGTGACTACGGCAGAAGAGCAAAGGTGCTTATCCATAAGTGTGGATTACTCGACCTTAACCCTGTTTAATTAACCTTAATCCACAATCAATTAATGTTAATCCAGATTTGTTAAATGGGCGTCAGTTTAACCACTAACCTAGTTTAATTAGCGCTAATACGGGTTTATCAAGTTAACCTAGATTTAACTGAAACTTCCGACACATCCGGTGGGATTTGCTAATTTTAGTGCCAGTTTTCCAAATTTAGCACCAGTTAGCTAATTCTGGGGAGGAAATAGTGGGAACACTAGGAGAGGTCATAACTCCTAGAGTTTCCAACCAAATTGGATGCAAAAAGAGGCTAATGTACTATTTTTTAGTATTATGGACTCAATGGAACAAGTCTTAGGAGTCATAGAGCACTCTAGATAGGATTGTTTGTAGGTTGAAGCCAAAGGGTGTCATGATACCATGGTGTTGAAACAACTCATGGAGGAGTTTGATGTTGAAGATGGCCTTACATGGGTTGTCTACTCTCCATGTTCTTTCTGAAACAAAAAACTCATCAGTGTTGTAACTTCTCATACTTATTTCTTCTTTATGTCATTGAAGGAGAGCTTTATTCATGTGCTACATGGTGTATTGTGGTGCAATTGTATCTCTTTGAAGTTGGAGTTTAGGATCTTGATGTAAGAAGCCTAATGTTGTTGATTGTTAAATGCTCGACTGAAGTTTAGCATGATTATGGAATGATGTACTTGTATTGGTATGTTTCTTTGTAGGACAAACTTATCATTCCCTTGTTCAGCATTTGATGTACTCATTGTTTCATTCATTGAGTTTAATGAGAAGGGATCAAGACATTGGAGATGATCCAAGGAGATGTAGCCCAGGAGGGGTGAAATCCTTAAACAATTGATGATTACATGTTTTCATTCTATGTTTGGTGTCATGTAAAAGAATTCATAAACAAAAATTCACCAAAAAACACTTAACACGACCTACTTCTACTTGTTATTTGGAAGACAAACCTTACACACAAATTTTTATATTTTGAACAGGATCTTAGCATAGCATTACTAATATTCCCATTCAGATCACTTCGACCATGTCATTCGCCTGGGGGTGATATGGCATACTCTTATGGTGACCCAGTTATAACTCTTTGTTTAAGGCTTCAATAATGTTATTCGGAAAATGTGTACCCCGATCTCTCATCAAGATTTTCAAGCAACCAAACTGTGACACAATGTGCTTGAAAATGAATTTTTTCGTTGTATCTGCAGTGCAGTCCTTTACGGGTTGCACCTCATCCCATCGAGTGAGGTAATCAGTCATAGCAATAATGTATCGTGCACCCGTCTTCTTCCCTGGTAGATCGATTGGTCCCACAAAGTAGATCGTGCCATTAATTGAAATCTTGCAATGTAACTTGAGGGTGCAACATCATTGCATCTCTCCATGATGGTTTTCCTATCCTATGACAAACATTTCAGGTGCTACAATACTCCTTCGATTCTTTATGTACTGTAGGCCACCATAATCCAGCTCGCAGGATATTATACACAGTAGCTTTTCCTGCATAGTGACCTCCAACGACCCCTCTGTGTGCTTCAATCAGTATATTTTTTTGTTCATGTTCAAGAACATATCTTCGCAGGATCTCATCAACCCCCATTTTATACAGATGTCCTGCAATTAGGCTAAAATTGGTCGCCCTTACTACCAGCTCTTTCTTTTGCTACATAGTATATCCCGCAAGTTCAAGTCTCATTTAGAGAAACTGAATGATATAAAGAAAATGTTCATCTACAACTTTGATAGCGAACAACTACGCATCAGGAATCCTTCATCCAGATTCGTTAGGTCCTCTCCTATCTCGATATTAGATAGATGATCTGGTCCAACATTCAAACATCCCGACTTGATAATAACTTCGAAGTGATACTCTTGGAACATCAATAACCACTGGAAAATATTCCCCCTCAACATAGGCTTGTTGACCAGGTACTTCAAAACAGAGTGATCCGTAAACATTTTGAAGTGTGCCCCCAATAGTAGTGTCTGTATTTTTGTAGCACATATACCAATGCCAACACTTCGCGCTCCCTGGTGGAGTAGTTATTCTCCGCCTTAGACAACTTTCTACTTGCAAAGGCCACAAGATGATCAATATCTTCTTCGCCAAGTTGCACTAACACTGCTCCCAAAGCTATGCAGGACACATCGACATGTACATGAAATTCCTTTTTCTATTCAAGGAAGACAAGAATGGGCACATTTACCATCTTTTCTTTTAGTAGATCAAGGCTCTTCTGACAGTCGTCATCCCAACAGAACTTGACATCTTTCTTTAATAACTTTTCCATTGGCACAATGATCTGCACGTATGCCTTAATAAAATTCCTGTAATAGCTGGTATGTCCGAGTGTCATGCGTAGATTCTTTGCACTTGTTCAAGGTTCTAAGTTGATGATTACTACAACCTTTACAGGGTCTACCGTCGATCCTTGTTTACAAACAATACGCCCCAAAAAAATACTATATGGGACATAGAAAATGTATTTTTTTTATTTAAGGAGATTTGATACTTCCTGCAAGTATCTGACATCAAGCATAGACTAGAGACATTCTTCTTCAACAGGCCAAACATAGTCCAGTCATCACAGTAGACCTCCAAAAAGTTCCAGGGAAAATTTTAAGGATGGGAAATTAGCTTGAAGTTTAAAAAATTGGTGAATCTTATTAGTCCCTAATATGCAATATATAAAATTTGTATTGATGTATTTGTAAAATTATTTAAATTTATAATGATTTTATATATACTCTCTATATAATGCTGGTGATTTTTAACGTTAAATAAATCTATATTGCAAAATTTGGGCAAATAATTTTTATAAAAAATGGAAATTAGCGAATCTTTTTTTGGAAAAATCATGAAAAATTAGCCCACGTGTGAATATTAGCCCCTAAAATTTTCCATGCCAGAAACTTGTGAATATACTCTTTGAAAGTTGCGATGACGACTTTAGAAAATATAGCAGGAGCATTCTTTAATCCAAATTGCATGATGGTGTACTGAAATGACCCCCATTTTGTGGCGAAGATGGTCTTGCTTCTGTCTTATGGCGCAATCCTGATCTAATGATACCCTGAGAATCCATCAGTAAATGAATAGGCTTCCTGCCCGCCAACATTCTCCAATACTTCATCTGTGAATGGATTTGGGAATGGATCGTGGACATAGGCATCATTATGTTTGTGAAGATCAACACAAATCCTTATCTCGCCCTTAGTCTTCTTCTCTTGGACCACCATAGGTCTAACCCACTCAGATTGGTTGACTAGTTCAATAATGCAAACACTTTGCATTTTTTTGAGTTCTTCCCTCACTTTCTCCTTGTACTTTGAGTTCAACCGATAGGGGCGTTGCTTGACTGGATTCACATCAGGATTTAAAGTGATGTGAATTACTCCTAGGTCACCCACGATGCCTTTTAATTTTGAAATTTTTTTTGGGAATAGGTCCTGGTATTCATGTAGTAATTCAGTGACCTTTCTCACTGTGTCATCATCTCAGTAGTCCCCAATCCTTGCAAATTTGGGCTCCTCTTATGAGCCTATGTTGACTTGTTGAGTCTTGTCAGGTTGGGCTACATCTGACATTGCTATCGGAGGTCCTGCAACCTCCCGTTGTCCTTTTGTCGCAGGAATGTTGACATCGCGCGGGTCCTCCTCACCCTCTTCTGTGGTCAAATTATAACATTCGCGGGCTTGTTCAACCTGTGTGGCCCAATCAAGCTATACCGATGTCCTTGGCTCCTTAGTGATTTGAAATACTCCTGCCTTAAATTATTGAAGAGCCTCATTAATACACTCCCATCCATCAATGAAGATATATGTTAAGAATCCTTCCATCATCTCATCCCAATCCGTTGTTCTATGGTGCGGCTCTTTTTCAAGATACCATTGCTAAGGTATCACCTCCAAGGAATGAAAGAACATGTGCACCCACTTAGGTTGAGGTTTTTTACCCCAAGCTTCAGTCCAGCGAGCTAAATTCTCACACGGATCCTTCTGGTCATCATACTTCTCAATGATCTTCATATCAACATGACCAAAACTCAGCCTTATCAACTAGAAAAACTCCTTCCATCCTCCTAAACTTTCTGTGTGAGCACCCCACCATCAGGATGGAGTAGATCTCAATGTGAAGTGCAAAGCTTTGTTTCTCTAGTGATCAGGCACCGTTTTCTCAAAATATTCTAGAAATAAGACAACATTCCCCATGCCACCACAAAAAGGTAAGTCGCGTACTTCTGATCGGACACAGCGCAGATATTTGGTCACCTTGTTACAACGCTTAGTAGTTACATCATGCACATGGTTTTTCTAGTGCTCCAACTCCTCATCTGAACTTGAAATGCATGAACTATCCTGCTCCCATCATATTCTACCAGCTGCAGTGGGATTAACCTAGTCTTCATCCTGTGCGGTGAGCTTATAAAAATTATCAATCACAACATCTCTATACTCATGCCTGACAAGCTCTGTGTATCGTGCACCTTTTGAAGGATCGAATAACACAACAAATCAAGTTCCATATTTTTCAAACACAATATGCCTATTCTCCAGGTTGGTTATGACATCCATGTCGTAAGCCAAATCAAATCCCAACATCGCAGAATAAGTATTACTATCATCAATGATATTAATGACTTCGAAAGTGACCAATACACCTCACCATCAATATCTACGCTAATTACCTGCAATATCCCCATGGGAATGATCTTTAACTGACTTGTCATCCTCAGGTTAATAGGTGACCATTGTAGCTTAGGCCTTCCCATCCGTTCACATGTCTACTTCAGCACAACGTTAGCATCTAACCCTAGATCCAGGATGACTTGATCCATCTCATAATCTCCTATCTACGTAGTCAATCGCATCTCCTGACCAGTTCTCTTCTTTTTCTTGCACACTTCACTCACTACATGTGTTTCAGTTGCATATTTTATTTGCAAACGCAGTTATCTATTAGTTCCTACAGTTATTCTATGGCCTTCTAGTCTCTCAGCAATTTCATACATGTCTGCAAGAACGACGTCACAATAGAATGATCAACTTCGTTTACTTTGGTGTTCTCCTTAGGCTTATTCTTCACTGGAAATAGTTCTCTTTGTGCGGTAGGTGGCGAAGCTTTATGAGTCATAATTCCTTCCTTGCTTCCATGAATGTCTCTTAATTGCACTACACATTAAATCCAACATTATTATCTTGTGCTTTCCTTAACCATCCCTACAAGGAAAAGACCCTCTAGCGGATTTTTTGAGGAACCCCTTATAAAACTAGCCCAAACATCCGTTTATAGCAAAGGATACTAGAGGAGGTTGGCGGGTGGAGGTTTTGCGGATGTTTTTTTATCCTATGTGTTTCTCATCCTAAACCGCATCGATGCGGTCCACTAGAGAAAGCACCGGTGTGTACTAGAAATTGGCACACCGAGACATTGTGCGCTCAGTGCAAACCTGCATGGTGCATCTAATTACTTTAGCACATTAGTGCTCTACACATATTTTGCACCGACGCATCCTAAAAACCCATGCCAAAACTGAAATAGCCCAGTGTAGTTGTAAGAAACCGCCTAGTGTGCCTCAAAAACCCGCACATCGGAACATGGTTAAATAAAAAAAAATTACGACAAAAAATCTACGTTTTTCACTTTTCAGTGTTCTAGAGCTCTCAAGCATCGGTGCAAATTTACTTTTTCTGAGGCACCTTGCTATCGGTGCTCCCATTGCACGCATTGATGTTGTCCATTGCCCACCATCTCCATTTCAAATTTTGCAAAATGGTGGGAAAATTTAGTTTTGCAAATTCTACATCAAATATGCCTCCTTGATGCCTAAATGTACAAGTACTTTACTTGTTTTTCCATAATTAAACCTTTTAGCACATTAGTTTTTTAAAATAGCTTAAAATTCACCTTCTTTTGAAAAAAAATAAAAAATTCTCGTGCGGTGCGCTCAAGCCATTTGGCTCGCATCGATTCGTGGTGTTGCTTGTAAATTTACAAGCTGCACCGCAATTGATGCGAATGGTATCCGCACTGATTCTAGGGTGGTGCCGAAACGACGCAGCATGCCTTTTTTAAATTTATAGAAATCACAGTGCGGTCGATTACCCGGCCGCACCGTTGACCATCTCCAAGTGTGGGAGGGCGGTGAGTTGATTGAAATATGCGCCCTGGGGTAGATATTTTGGTCAGCACACCACCCTTCCAAACTTGGGCATAGTCAACGGTGCGGGCATGTAGACGACCGCACCGATGTCTATGTAGTGATGTCAAGAGGGCGGTGCGCTGCCTAAACTATACGCCCCGAGGCGCATAGTTTGGTCAGTGCACCGCCCTCTCAATACTGGTACATAGTAAAACGGTGCGGTCGGTTATACCACCACACCGTTGACTATGTAATGATGCCAGGAGGGTAGTGCGCTGACGAAACTATCCGCCCCGGGGCGAGTAGTTTGGTCAATGCACTGCCCACCAAAATTTGTTCATAGTCAACGTGTGATTGGTTAAACGACTACACCATTGACCACTAGTTGATGTTTGGCGGTGCGTTGACGGAATTATCCACCCCGGGATGGATAGTTTTGTCAACACACCACTTGACAAAATACAAGTCATGATGTGCGGTGTGCTGAAAATTTCCAGGAATACCACAGCCGGTGCGCGATAAAAATAGATGCACCAGTACTGGTGCATGCCTATTTTTTTGGGCGCACCGACTGTTTGTTTTTTCAAATATATATATATATATATATGTGTGTGTGTGTGTGTGTGTGTGTGTGTGTGTCTTATTTAATAAAAAAGTTGTATTTAATATGTCAATCATTCAGCGACGTCGAAGGAGAGAAGAGAGGGAATCGCAGCAACATATGGCAAACCAGTATAACGTGGTTCACCTGTGGGAGGCACGAGAGAGCGAGAGAGATATGTATCCTCACCCTATTACAGTAGCCACCTAGGAACTCCTAAGGGAAGTATGCTTCCTCAAGTTCAATGAGGATGCTACATCCCTGAAGGGCCATGGTAGGTTGTTGTGACAACTTATCTTCAGGTAGAATGCCCACCGATAGGCTTTCCGGGTTTGTCCTAACCAGTGGTACACGCCCACTGAGGAGGACATATATTTTATTACTGGCCTATTGAAGAGAGGATAGAATTTGCTCTCGTTCCTAGAGGTTCCTATCGGATATGCGGTAGGGAGTCAGTTCGTGTACTCCCAGAGATACATTAGCACCGATATACAATCTCTTTCAGATTTTCAAGTCTCCAGCGGTCAGTGACGGATTGCTTAATTTGGTGGAGAGGAGGTGAAGTGCCTCTAACTACTAATTTCAACTATTTCACACCATACCAACGACGGGAAACACATTATTTTCCTGCTTTTATTTTATATTGATTCTTTATTACAGACGCCATGTCTTGTGAGGTGGTGTGCAATTTTTTTGCGGCAAAACTATACATCGTTTGATAGATGTTGTGCTTAGGCACAAGGGAAGGTGAACTTCCCTTTTTCTTCAGAGCTATTTTTTTTTTTTTTTTAGAGGTTTCCAAAGACAAGGCCCACTTTTGTTCGACAGCCTCGTAAGTCGATGATGCATGTACGAATGCAGATGTGGGGACAGATGATGCCCAAGAGGGGCGAGTCAGACTTTTCTGCGAGGATATCGCATGATGCACTAGAGTTCCTAGCCAGTGTTTATGATCATGCCTTCGTTTTGGTCCCCATGTTTATATTTTGGTTTGGATTGGCGAGAGTGTGCCAACATCCTCTTCACAGATGATGAGCCGCCGAATGATAGAGGTAATATTAGTGTTTTCTTTAAATTTATTCTAACATGTTCTTTAACTTATTTTTATTAAATTATTTAATGAAATTGTCTAATTATTGTTGTGTACTTATATATATATATATTGTAGACATTGGGTCATTTGATGGCGATGAGATGCCACAACCACCAAATGTTCCAAGTGTATATCCTGATGATGATCAGGAGATGACAGACGACGAGGATCAGGCTGGTGTAGACAGACCTTGTCCTCATGTTGCGCAGGTACCAGCTAGTGTGAGGCATAGGTCTGACACTAGATTTAGGATGGAGTTCGGTGACCAACTCTGTGGACTGCTTGTGGAGAAGGGAGTCAGGTTAGCCACTATGAGAGAGATACAGGTCGATGATAGGTTGATAGCAGTGTGGAGAGGCATGCCACGTGATAGGTTGACCCTGATGGGGCATGTCGTAGGAGCTATCAGCTTAGTGGCGCGGTTGAGGAGGGCCCTTCGATGTAGGCGTAGTCAAGATGTAGTGCGTCAAAATTCAAGAAGCAACACATCATCTGACAATCATGATTAGGGGAGTGATCATCGTTCACCTTGCGCCGCAGATGAGCAGCCTACAGCATCAACCAAAGTCATGATCATGAGCATGCTAGACCATCCACGTTGAGTGAACCCTCTCAGCCTGCAACATCTAGCAGTGCTCATGATCATGAGCAAGTTGGACCATCCATGTCGAGTCATCATGAGTAGGAAGTTGATCCTAATCAACATGAGGCACCACCAGATCAGCAGGCACATGATGATCGGCATCGATCTAAGCTTGTCGAGGTTGCACCATTGATTGAACAGGCCTCGACTAGTACTACTATTGATGATGTACCACCAGCTGATATTTGACATTTATTTTACAGTTGTATATTTTTTACATTATATATATATATGGTCCATGTATTTTATGTTCATGTTGCAGTTTTACTTAATTTACATGTTGGTGATCATCATGATGTGTATATTGTTAGGCCATGTTAGATATGTTCATTTAAGGTGTATCTTGCAGATAGATGTGTACGTGATAGCAATTATTTGACATGAGATGTATATTTTATGTGTGTCTAATTGTAATTTTAATTGTAATTGTATGTAAAATATTTGTAAAATTTTAATTGTATTAATGTGAAATGATTATAATTGTAATTTTAATTGTATATCTGTGTGTGTGTGTGTAAAATTGTAGTTCAGTTTTAAATTTGATGTAAAATTCTAAAATTGTAATTGAAATTGTAAAATTCTAATTCTAATTGTATGTAAAATATTTGTAAAATTTTAATTGTATTAATGTGAAATGCTTTTATTAAAATTTTTAAATTTGTAAATTTGTAAAATTGTAAATAATTGTAAAATCATAAATCTAGAATAATATGAATTTTTGTAACATAATAAAGTTTAGAAAACAATGCAAATAAATGCATGTACTTTAGAATTATTATTAATTTATTATGATCTTACATACAAAAAAAAAAAACTTTATACAGTACGCCATTGTTTTCGAGATCAACATAATTCCAAATTATCAAGTGAAATGATTTTAACATTAACACAATGAAAATTACCAATTAATTCAAAATACATATTATGATGTTTCGAAAAAAAGAGTCTTAGTTATAAGGTAATTAAGACCTCTTCTTTATAAAAACCCATCTTAAAAAGTATAAATGATGAAATAACACATGTATTATATCACTCTTGGTTCTCATGATAACCCTCATTATCTTCCAACTCGCTTGGCATGATAACGCTACTGTTCTCAAAAATATGTTTTGATCTAGGATCATGTCTCAATACGAACCACCAATCCATATCCAACACATCTGGGTAAAAAACACTTGGTTGCAATGTTTAGAGAAAACTTAGGGCTTCTTCGCTTCACCCCACATATTTCTAGAGTTGATACATATTAGCCTACTATCGTAATCTTCCTTTACATTATTTCGATCAAAGGTGTCCCACCACTTGCACCTAAAATTAACACATTGGAAAGAAGAGAAATCCACTTCAATGATCTCTTTTATCTTTCCTTCGTAACCTAACATTTCTCGTACAAGGTTTTGATCACGGTGGCTAGATCGAATATATTGATCGAACTCAACTTCCACTCCACAGTCTTGTGTCATGTGTCCATCATCAACATTTTCTGTGTGAAAATGGTGTCCATATGCCCACATATATGGGAACAAATGGACTTATAAAAAAGTTAAAAGATCAGTGTCATGTGTCTCATAATAACCCAATAGTTAAAATATGAAATATAGATGTAATTACATTTGAAAGGTGCATTGTTAAGTTTCAAATGTACATAATTAAATAGATTATTACTGAGTGGGTTCACCCAATATCTACGTTTAGCACATCCTCTTCAGCACGCGGGTAAGGACCAGTTGCACTGTATTTCTCTCTGACTTGGTTAGCAACCCAACTATTGGGGAATAATTTTGGCATATTTTCTTTTAAATGGTCAGGATAAGGCACACTTATACCATCCAACCGTCTGAATTATTTCTTGTCACTATCCCATTTCATCCTCTTTTTTTCATACAATGTGACCCACGATTGTGTCACTTCGGATTTGTAAAGAACAAATTTATTGATTGCTTAAATTTATGCATTCGCTGATGAAATCAAACCCACATATAGTACATATGAGATCAAAATATACATTATATCAAAGTTCAAAATGAATACTTATTGTGTAAATTTGAAAAAGTATAAGTTGCTTACTCTTTATCAAGCTCCTTTTTCCATTCATTTGGAGCAGCGCTCTGTAATGTTCCAAAACTGGAAATTAAGCAATATTTGACAAAATATTGGTTATGCAGCGTCAAACAATATCATAACAGATGTTATAATGCAGATCCTTCAGTAAATACAATAGCAGAAACCTTATACAAATAAGAGTGGGGAAAAGCGGTGATTTTGGCCCTAAAATGAGTGTATTCAGAAATCTGCATACAAATAAGAGCTTATTTTATATTAGGTCATGAGGAACCTACGCTCCAAATTTAAGCTCAAACAAATAATTCTAGCTAAGTTAAACAGTTCCTCCTCCCCAAACTAGGTTTAAAAACCCTGATTTCCCATGGCTTTGAGTATGTAGAAAATGGCTGAAGCATGCAGAGCGTAATTTCTTAAGGTTTTAACTAAAATAATGTTGGAACATTAGTATGGCAACTTATAATATGAATCAGATGGTTTACATTAGGAAAAACAGAGATTTACACAAAGAAAGGCCTCCAAATGAGGTGTTGCAACCATGCAATAAGACAAAAGAGCTGAACATCGTAATTTATAGGTGGCTGAAGCAGTGTTTCATTATATTTTAGATCTACAACAGATCTGAATATAAAATCACAGATCAGAATGGGATCTATATTCAAAAAGAGCTTTTTAGTACATTCTCCTTGGGGATCTCAGCAAAAGATGAATAACAATGAATAGATCTGAGATCTACACCATAGATCTGCAATAATATTTAGAAATTTTTGAAGAATATGATGCACAACAGAGAAAATCTGAAATAGGACATGTATTGGTTGGCCAATCCACAGATCACCTCAGTGAAGGAAAGGAGCCCTTTCACCGGAGATCTCTCATCCAAACTGATGCAAAACCCACACTGCAACCCTACCTGCAAAAAGGACGCAGTTTCTAAAGCTAATTGCACAGATGAAGTAAAATACACTTTGGCCTCATGCTAAGATAAGAATCTGAAGCTCTGGTGATCTAGAATACTCTTGCCAATGGGTTAGAAGACTTTCCCAGTGAAAAGAGGGGCTAGATATGCATAGATCTGAGAAGATCTATCTTCCACTTGTTGCAGCTCACTTGGACAATGGAAAACCTCATTGGATTTACGCTGCCAAAGAGAGATGAAGCTTGGCCAATGCCAAATAGTGGACCAATGCAGCACAATATCCTCCAAGAGACCCTCAAGGAAGGAGGAGGAATTCCTAAACAGGAGATTCCTCTCTCTAGCTAAATAGCCAAGAGAGTTTGAGTTGCTCAAGAAATCTCAAAATCAAATGATCATCAACAACCTTTTCCTTGAGCCTTCTCCTTCCTTTTATAAGATGAGGTTGTGCAAAACCCTAAACCACCTCAAATGAATTAACCCCTTTCACATTGGATCCTCCTTCTAGAACTGCGCTGGGTCTTCAAAGTGGTTCAATGTATCTGGATTGCTTAGTGATTTGGTCTTGTTGACCCGGTAAAATAGCTCAATCTTGTTCACACACAAGTGGATTTTATTGAGAAATCCCTGATTTGTCTCTCTTCACACTGGGCATTGATTTATTTTTATGTTTTAGGAGTTTTTCATGTCCTCCTTTACATTTTATTCATGAATAAATAAAATTAAAAACATAGTGAAATGTTCCTATTAGCTTCGGCTAATTAGGAACATTACAGTCCTCCCCTCCAAAATCGTTGCTTTCCCTCAAGCAACTGCAAGGTGAGTGCTGCAAAATTTCCTCCTTGGTGACACCAACATAAGATAAGCTTCCTCCATAAGCCAAGTGCTCAGCAATCCATCCATGTCCTGCTCCTCTAATGCTCTCATGAGATGCAAATAGCTCATCCCATAAGGAGACAATAGATCATATGAAACAAACATGGTTTGCCCCCATGCTCTCCCTGAAACAAGAAAACATAAAGTACATGGAGAGTAACCATCCCATGAGGCACATTCCATCCTTCCTTCTTTCCCCATACATCCCCATAGCATTACAAGTACATTATTAAGATAGGGAATCAAAACAATGTGCTTGAAAACATAAAATTTCACATATGGAGGTGGGTCATAGTCCCACATGTGGAACCAATGCAATGCATCCCCTCCTTGCATCAAATGTAGATATGGTAAGTGGTTTTCCCACCACTTACTTTTTGTCTACACCATATCACCATGGTTGGAAGTGTGATATATGTTTGGTGCTTTGGGGAAGCATCCATCATCTTGCAAAATATCCCTTTTCCTCTCAAGGGAGTGGCCAAAATCTGAAATTTTTGGGGCCCAATATTGGCCAAGAGGCTTGCATGATATAACACTCCCTCTTGGAGCCATCACCTGAAAAAACATGGTCCAAGAATGCATGAAATCAAAATATAAAGCATATCTAACATGATCATGTTCTTCACCAACAATCCTTCCCCCATCAATTAAATGGTGCATGGATCTATTCTCTTCCTTAAAAGAAGAAAGAGTGGGCTGATTTAATTGTTCCTTTTTGAATCCTTCCATGCCAAAGGTGTCATATGGAAAGTTTCCCTTCCCATGTTGCTTTAAACCATAGTATAATAAGGGGCCATCCCACCACTTGTTTGCTGAAATAAACTTCTTCAAAGCTCGGAAATGATAGAGGATAATGAGTGTTGGCTGAATGGAATTCAAGCAACACATGTCAAGCTCCAATATCTCCCATGTCAGAGACTTCCTTTCATGACACAAACTCAATACATGACCCTTTGCATAAGAGAATACAATACATAATGCCGCAGCCATATAAGGTTCCATCCTCTTCTTGAAATACAAATGAATATGGGGAATTGCACTCCCAATGGATACCTTCATCCAATGTATCATTCCTCCCCTCATGTTTACAATGAAGATTGGAGCATCATTAACATCATGATATGAACATGCTCCTATATGCCATTTCATGAGAAGGTTACATCTTCTCCCAACCCAAAGTACATACATGATTATGATATTCATTCTAAATAGAAATACATGTATATACAACATGAACACAAGTAGATGTATGGACATGAAATTCAACATGGGGTATCCATACTCTCTCCTCATCAACCAAAACAAACATGCCTTCTTCTTATGCATTCTTTTATTGAAATGCAAGGCATGAGACAAGAAATTCAAAAACCTTGGGTGGTACCCAAACTCACCCAATAGGAACCAGCGCAGGTGATCTCCTCCTTGCTTAATATCTAGATGTGGTAAGTGGTTTGCATGCCACTTACTTGCTGCTCTCCTCATTTCACCATGGCTGAAAGTGAAATGTATATTTGGGGCTTTAGGGAAGCACCCATCATATTGTATCACCTCCCTTAGCCCATCAAGGGAGTGGCCATATTTGAAAATAATCTTGGCCCATAGTTGGCCATGAAGCTTGTAAGGTAAAACACTCCCCTTAGGAGTTATGGCCTGCAAATATAAAGTAAGAGAATACATGCAATCATAAAATAATATGTGATTTACATAAGCATGCTTCTTACCTAAAGTCTCCAATGTTGTGTTGGCTTCCCTCTTAGAAAGAGATGACATTGATGCACAAGGTTAAGGGAACACTTTGCTCTTCTGCTCATCATGGGAACTCCTTGGTGGAATTCCTTCAAGTAAGGAGACATCAAGGCATAGATCATGGAAGGATGTATGGACTGATGTGTACTTGCTTTTCTTGAATAGATCTCTTTGCCTTCTTCTTGCATCAATATGCTGAAATAAAGAGGGACAAATGTTTCTTACCATGTGAAGCTTGCCCTCCTCTTTGCCTTCTACAATCTTCAGGGTCTCATCCCTTGATAGTAATGGCACATGCTGCCCATAGATGGTGCCATAATCTTCATATAATGAGACCTCCTCAATGAGAGATGACTGAATACATAAGTGGGGAAGACCCTCCATGCTTCCACTGTGCAATCTAATCACCTTCCTAGGTGTTTCAACCTTTTGCAATGGATAGGAATGAGGCTGGCCCTCTTCCTCATCTTCTCTTTGTGTCCTCATGGTTTTACACCCTTTGCATTTCAAGGGCTTTTGAAATGAAATCCCTTTGAGATCTTCAAGGAAAGACCTCTCCTCTTTGTCCTTATTGCTCTTGCACAGCGCAGTGCAACTTTGTTGCTCTAACCCAACAACATACAGAAATGTAGATCTCTTCATACAATGTGTTGAAATGACAACAGATGGGTTTTTAATTATACCTTGGTGGGATGTAGAAGCAAGAGCTTCTTTTGCAACTGTGTATTCTTCCTCCATTACTGAACGCTGCTCTCCCAAGGTTATGCCAGCGCTGGTACAAGTCTCCACCCTTTCAATCTCCTTGAGATCTTCTTCAATACCCTTCAAGGTCTAGAAAAGGAGCAGGGAGATCTCCTCTTCTGTAATTTTTCCAAGTGGTGGAGCCATGCTCTTGTTTTTTCTATAAAATGCATCTTCTTTGTGAGGGTAGGAAGTGCATGGATCTTCCTCTCCTTCTTGAAACCTTTTATAGGTCTCACTGCAACCTTCTTCTCCTTGAAACTCTCTAGGAGTTTCATTCTCTTCATCTTTATTCTTTGTCTGTCTATCCTCTTTGAAGGGGCTCTTCATGGATCTGGAATATGATGAGGTAAAACTCATCTTCTTCGGCATTCTAAACTTTTATTCTTTGTTGTAAAGTTCCCTCTTCAGGAATATCAAAATTCTATTCCAGAGATTGACTGCAGGGGCATTTACTGGATATGTCATCTTTGAAGAAAGGATGAGATCCAGAGGCTACTTGGCCATCTGCAGACTCTGTCTATAGATTTTTAAATCTTCCTCTTCAGGGATTCAATACTTGGCTTGAAGCCACAGGCTGAGCCAAAGATCATGCTCTGATACCACTGTAATGTTCCAAAACTATAAATTAAGAAATATTTAAAAAAATATTGGTTATGCAGCGTCAAAAAATATCATAACAGATGTTATAATGCAGATCCTTCAGTAAATACAACAACATCAGCCTTATACATTGTTTTATGGGAAAACAGGTGGGGAAAAGCAGTGATTTTGGCCCTAAAATGAGTGTATTCAGAAATCTGCATACAAATAAGCGAAATGGCGGGATTTTATTTTATATTAGGTTATGAGGAACATACACTCCTAATTTCAGCTCAAACAAATAAGTCTAGCTAAGTTAAACAATTCCTCCTCCCCAAACTAGGCTTAAAAACCCTGATTTCCCATGGCTTTAAGTATGCAGAAAATGGCTGAAGCATGCAGAGTGTAATTTCTGAAGGTTTTAACTAAAATAATGCTAGAACATTAGTATGGTAACTTAGAATATTAATCAGATGGTTTACATTAGGAAAAACAGATATTTACACAAAGTAAGGCCTCCAAATGAGGTGTTGCAACCATGCAATGAGACAGAAGAGTTGAACATCGTAATTTACAGGTGGCTAAAGCAGTGTTTCATTATATTTTAGATCTACAACATATCTGAATATAAAATCACAGATCAGAATGGGATCTATATTCAAAAATAGATTTTTAGTACATTCCCCTTGGGGATCTCAGTAAAAGATGAATAACAATGAGTAGATATGAGATCTACACCATAGTTTTACAGTAATCTTTAGAAATTTCTGAAGAATATGATGCACAGCAGATCAGATCTGAAATAGTACATGGATTGGTTGGCCAATCCACAGATCACCTTAGTGAAGGAAAGGAGCCCTTTCACCGGAGATCTCTCCTCCAAACTGATGCAAAACCCACACTGCAACCCTGCCTGCAAAAAGGACACAATTTTTGAAGCTAACTGCATAGATGAAGTAAAATAAACTTTGGCCTCATGCTAAGATAAGAATCTGAAGCTCTGGTGACCTAGAACACTCTTGCCAATGGGTTAGAAGACTTTCCCAGTGAAAAGAGGGGCTAGATATGCATAGATCTAAGAAGATCTATCTTCCACTCGTTGCAGCTCACTTAGACAATGGAAACCATCACTGGATTTACGCTGCCAAATAGATATGGAGCTTGGCCAATGCCAAATAGTGGACCAATGCAGCACAATCTCCTCCAAGAGACCCTCAAGGAAGGAGGAGGAATTCCTAAACAGGAGATTTCTCTCTCTAGCTAAACAACCAAGAGAGTTTGAGTTGCTCAAGAAATATCAAAATAAAATGATCATCAACAACCTTTTCCTTGAGCCTTCTCCTTCCTTTTATAATATGAGGATGTGCAAAACCCTAAACCACCTCAAATGAATTAACCCCTTTCACATTGGATCCTCCTTCTAGAACGGCGCTGGGTCTTCAAAGTGGTTCAATGTGTCTGGACTACTTAGTGATTTGGTCCTGTTGACTCGGTCAAATAGCTAAATCCTATTTTCACACAAGTGGCTTTTATTGAGAAAGCCCTGATTTGTCTCTGTTCACACTGGGCATTGATTTATTTTTATGTTTTAGGAGTTTTTCATGTCCTCCTTTACATTTTATTCATCAATAAATAAAATTAAAAACATAGTGAAATGTTCCTATTAGCTTGGGCTAATTAGGGACATTACACTCCCCTTCTCTTTTGTCTTGATCACTTTCATCGTCCCAAATCACTGCACCTGGTCTATTGTCAATCTGCTTGATGTACTCACTCGCATAATAGAAAGACTCATACGATATGTACCCCTTTGCCATAGACCCCTCGGGTTTTACTCTTTTTCGAACAAAAATTTTCAATTTCTTCATGTACCTCTCTAAGAAGAACATCCAACAATAAGAACCCACTCCAACTAATTCAACCTCATCTACTAGGTGGATTAGAAGATGAACCTACAAGTCCATGAAACTCGTCGGCAATTCCTTCTCAAACATACAAACAATCTCAACTATCTCTTGATGCCACCGTGGAATGCTATCCACATGAATCTCCTTTGACATGATCCAACGTACAAATGTAGATAATTTAGACATGGCACGTCCTAGTTCTTAGGGGAATTCATGTTTCACACACCCATGCACGAACAAAGGATAATGACACTGCAAAGTTATAAACACGTGCAATAATATACAAAATTAGTTATGTTTTATGATGCTTGCATGGGATAAAATTTATTAATATAACGAATAATAAAATCATGCTATTTTTGACAGTATATGTACTCTTAGAAGATTAAAATGGTCATGCGATTTCAACCCCGAAAAATAGTCATCCAAGGTGAAGCACACATTGTAGTGAAGACCCATATGAAGATGGCACCCTCACAACCATTATAACTTCCTTTTCCAAAGAAAGAAATTTTTTTTTTTAAATCCAAGGGACATCACCTTCTTTGAAATACCATGAATTAGAGGGACCAGCGCCTGCCTCTGATCCTGCACTTTTTGTTAGCTCCCTGTAATTCTGAATACTGAAGACAAAATGTCGGAGGGCCAACATAAAAACCACTTCGGACATAGGATCAAGCCCTCCTAGACACAGAGTGGGGTCTCTATGTTAGATATAGCTTTGTTTATAGGGGCATTTCAGGCTAGCTATTAGTGAAAAGGGGTTTGTTTTAGAATTTGTGATTGAGATAGCAGATGAGGGTCATTGGGCTATGGAGTCAAACAGGTGTAAAAAAATTCAAATGGATGAATAATCGAAATCATGTGAGACCAGACAAGCTAGCCATGTCAATGGATCTCTACAGCTTGTGAAATGGAAAGGAGGAGGAGATTAAGGTTCAATGTGAATTCAGAGCAGTTCGTCTCTGAATTCTACATTCAAATCTCAGAGGAAAACATAAATTATTGTTTCGAGACTAAATAGGGTGTCCTATGGCAAATCCTACACAAAAATTTCTCATCTGCAGTAAAGAAAGAAAATAGTATGTGAAACTAGGGAATGACAAATTATAGGAAATGAATCACTTCATCACAGATCATAAAAAAAGAACACTACAAGGAAAAGACCCTCTAGCGGATGTTTTTGGGGAACTCCACAGAAAAATACCCTATACATATGTTTCTAGCGGAGGTTACTAGAGGAGGTTGGTGGGCGGAGGGTTTTGCAGATGTTTTTCGCTCAGTTCGCTTATCATTAAACGTTGTCTCGGTGCTCTAGAATATCGAAAGAACCGGTGCACACAAAAACATTGGCACACTGGACATCATGCACTCTATATACACCAAGCCCAGTGCATCTTATTATTCTATAGCACCGGTGCGTCACAAATCTTCCACGCCCTATATAGCACCGGTGCGTCACAACTCTTCCACGCCGATGCATTATAAAACACAACGCCAAAACAGAAACCACCCGGTGCGACAGAAAGAAACTGCACCAGTGCATCATAAAACACTGTGCCAAAACACAAATCGACTGGTGCATTTGTAAGAAACAGAACCGGTGTACCTATAAACCACACGCACCGGTAAAGGGCTAAATTTTTTTTAAAAAATTACAGCAAAAAACTCGGATTTTTCATTTTTCCAGTGCTCCTGAGCTCTCAAATATCAGTGCGTGCTCTACCATAGAACACACTGGTGCGCACCAAACATTTGCACACCAGACAACGTGCGCGACATACACACACCCTCGGGGCATCCTATTACTGTAACGCACCGGTGCTTCACTACTCTTCTGTGTTAGTGCATCATAAAACACCGCACCAAAGCAAAAATGTTTTGGTGTGTTCTTATCCAAGAGCACCAGTGTATCTATAAGCCTCACGCATTGGAATAGCGTTAAATAAATAAAAAATCAAGGTCAAAAAACCGGTGCTTTATGACTATTCCGCACTGGTGCTTTATGAATATTCTGCCTAGGTGCATCAACAAAACATCGCGCCAAAACTGAAACATCCTGGTGCGGTGTTAGGGAACCGCCCCGGTGCATTATAAACAACGCGCCAAACCTGACGACACCCAGTGCGGTTGTAAGTAAGCGTACCGGTGCGCCTATAAAACCCCGCACACTAGAACTAGGTTAAATATAAAAAAAATTACAGTAAAAAAAACCTCATTTTTCACTTTTCTCGGTGCTCCAGAGCTCTCAAGCACTGATGCCATTTTTTATTCTCTGAGCCGCCCTGACATCAGTGCTCTCATTACACCCATTGCATGCACTACTGCTCTACATTGGCCACCAATCTCCAGTTTACATTTTGAAAAACGGTGGGCAAGTTTTCTTTTGCAAATTTTACGGCAAATATGCCTCCTTAACAGCAAAATGTATAGGTATTTTTCTAGTTTTTCCATAATTAAGCCTTTTAGCGGATTATAAATTGAAATAACCTTAAAAATGATCATTAAAAAAGAAAAAAAGAAAAAAATTGTCACGCGGTGCGCTGGAGTTGTTCGGCTCGCACCGGATAGCGGTGCTGCTTGTAAAATTTATAGGCCGCACCGCCACTGATGCTAACAGTATCTGCACCGTTTCCGGGGCGATACCAAAATGCGCCTCGCATAATTTTAAATTAAAAAAAAAAAGTAAAATGCAGTGCACTCATTTAGCCAGGTGCACCGTTGACCATGGGAATGCCAATGCGGTGCATTGACGGAATTATCCACTCTGGTGTATGTCAGTGCACTGCATTCTGCATTCCGAGAGGGTCAACGATGCAGCCAGATAAGAGACCACACCGTCGACTATGTAATTGTCATGAAGTTGGTGTGCTGACACGACTATACGCGTCGAGACGTATATTTTAGTTAGCGCACTGCGATTTTGAACTTAGATATAGTGAATGGTGCCTCAAAAATAGGTAGTTGCATCGAGGCCGGTGCGTTGTATTTCATTAGGGGCACCGGCACCGGTGCGCTACAAACTTAGGTCGCACCACCACCGGTGCATGACTGTTTTTATGGTGCACCGACTAGTCTGTTTGTTTTTTTTCAAAATATATATATATATATATATATATATATATATATATATATATATATTCCTAAATACATGTATGTTTTAATAAAAAAAATTATTTAATATGGAAATGATCCAGAGAGAAGAGGAGGACCAACAGCAACAATAGGTTGATCAGTATGACATGATTTGCCAATGGGAGGCTCGAGAGAGGGAGAGAAATGCATACCCTCGCCCTATTACTGTAGATACCCAGGGGATCCTTAGGCAGGTAGGCCTCCTCAAGTTCTAAGAGGAGGCTACTTCCCTAAAGGCCCGTAGTGTGTTTTTGAGATATCTTATCCGCAAGTGGAATGCCCACCGACAGGCTTTCCAGGTTGGTCCTGACCAGTGGTACACACCCACAGAGGAGGATATTTATTTTATTACAAGACTATCGAGGAGAGGGGTGGATTTTCCCTCATTCCTAGAAGTGCCAGCTGGTTGTGTAGCAGGGAGTCGGTTAGTTTACTCCCAAAGATACATTTGATCACATGTACTATCTCCTTTAGAGTTTCAGGTACTTAGATGACAGTTACGTATAGGTGCATTTGGTAGACAGGACGTGCAGTGCCTCTCCCTTATCATTTCAACCATTTCACACAACACTAGTGACGGGCAACGCATTAGTTACTCACTTTTGTATTATGTTGGTTCTTTAGTACAGTAGCCACGACTTGTCAAGTAGTCTACCATTTTTTTGCGGCAGTTTTGTACAGCCTTAGATAGATGTCATGCTCATGCACAACGGAGGGTTAACTTCCCTTTTACTTCAGAGCTGTTTTGTTTATTTTTTGAGAGGTTTCTAGAGATGAGACCTATTTTTGTTCGACATCTTCATAGGCCAATGTTCGAGGCCCAGATGCACATGTGGGAGCAGATGATGCCCAAGAGGGGAGACACTATGTTTCCAACGAGGATATCGCATAATGCACTAGACTTACGAGCTAGTGTTGATGGGTTGCATCCCTTCATTATGGTCCCATGTCCTTATGCTGGATTAGATTGGCTAGGGTGTCCCAACATCCTCTTCACAGATGATGAGCCGCCAGATGATAGAGGTAATATTACCGTTTTATTTATATTTATTCTAACATGTTCTTTAACTTGTTTTTATTAAATTGTGTAATGAAATTGTCTAATTATTGTTGTGTACTTGTATATATTTTGCAGACATTGGCTCTTTTGATGGCAAGGAGATGCCGGATACACCACATGATCCAGGCGTGGATCATGATTATGATGATTAGGATACGGCCGATGCCAAGGATGATCATGATCAGGATGAGGTCTGTGCAGCAGAGAGACATGCTCCTGCTCATGGTGCACCGGTACCGCCTTTTGCTAGGCACGGTCGACCTAAGACTAGATATAGGATGAAGTTGGGAAACCAACTCTGTGCATTGATTGTTGATGCGGGCATAAGGGCTGCTCATTACAGAGACATACGGGCCGATGATATGTTGTTACGGATGTGGAGAGGCATGCTGCGTGACATGTACGGCCTGATGCGGCATGTCGTAAGAGCTATGATAGCTGTTACGCAACTGAGGAGGAATATATGTAGCTATAGGCGTAGTTGAGTTGTGACATGTGATGGACAGTCCACGAGCAGCGACTCACATGCATCTCATGATCGTTCACCTCGCGCCGCCCCTTATGAGAATGAAGCTCCACTAGCAGCATCTAGCAGTCATCATGGAGATGAGGCTGGACCATCGGCCACATCCAATTAGTAGCCTACAACATCCATCAGTACTAGTCATGATCATGAGCAGGCTGGACCATCGACTATCAAGGCTGCACTATTGATGGAGCAGGCCTTCACTACTACTACTCATATTGATGTTGTACTACCACCAACGAATGCATCCATCAGTACTGGTGATTATGATCATGAGCAGGCTTGACCATCGATCGTCGAGGCTGCACCCAACTTTACTGAGCAGGCATTCACTTGTACTTTTATTGATGTTGTTATACTACCACCAGCTGATCCATGACATTTATATTACAGATGTATATTTTTAACATTATTCAGTTATATATATATATATATATATATATATATATATATATATGGTCCATGTATTTTATGTTCATGTTGCAGTTTTACTTAATTTACATGTTGGTGATCATCATGATGTGGCGCATATTGTTAGGTCATATTAGATATGTTTATTTAATGTTTATCTTGCAGATATATGTGTATATGTGATAGTATGAGTTATTTGACATGAGATGTATATTTGATGTTTGTGTTGTGATAATGTTAATATATAATGTTAATTTGATGTTTGAATGTGTTTATTAGTCGAATATGATGTTTGTACGATGGTTATCATGATCGTGATGATGCTTATTAATTAATTTAATATTAAATGACCATGATATTTATTAAATATTATGTTGTGATTGTAATTAAAATTAAAATTTTAATTGTATGTAACATTGTAAAATTGTATTTGTATTTGTACTAATTGTAATTTTAACTGTAATTGTACATAAAATATTTATTAATGTAAAATTTTAGTTGTAATTGTAATATTTAATCTATTGTGAAATGATTGTAATTGTATATATGAAAAATTGTAAAATTGTAATTGTAATTCTAATTGTATGTAAAATTCTAAGTATTTGTAATTGTAATTGTAAATGTAATTGTATGTAAAATTGGAAATGTAATTGTATGTAAAATTCTAAAATTGTAATTGTAATTTAAATTGAATTGTATGTAAAAAATTTGTATAATTGTAAATGTAATTCTATGTAAAATAGTAAATTTGTAATTGTATGTAAAATTAAAATTAAAATTCTAATTCTAATCATAATTCATGTATGCGAAATTAATGTAAAATTGTAATTCTAATTTTAATTCTAATTCTAATTGTATGTAAAATATTTGTAAAATTTTAATTCTATTAATGTGAAAAATTTAATTGTATTAATGTGAAATGATTTTATTAAAATATTTAAATTTGTAAATTTGCAAAGAATTGTAAAATAAAAAATCTAGAATAATACGAATTTTTGTAACATAATAAAGTTTAGAAAATAATGAAAATAAATTCATCTACTTAATAATTATCATTATTTTATTATGATCTTACATACGAAAAAAAAAGAACTTTATACAGTCTGGTGTGCTTATCATCATAACACGCACTGGTGTGTCGTATTAAGAATAAGCACTGGTGCTTCACAACTCTTATGCACCGGTAACGAATAAATGCAAATAAAAAAAAACGGAACTCTATTTCCTTTAAGTGAAAAAAGAAAACAGCAATTTGAAAAATGGGCGGCAAAATATTTTCGAAAATTTAATTTTATAAAATAATTATTTAAATACTAAACACTTTTCATTATTTCACTATTTTTGCCAAAATTTTCAGCTAGATATTTGTAGGAGATAGACCTGGAGCAAGATAGCACGAGAGCACTATGGAGCAGCGAAATACATTCGAACAGAAGTATTCATACAATCAGAAACCAAACCTCTAATGATTCAAACCCAGTATCATAAACTTTCAAACCATCTCGTGATTAAATTTGATTTTTTTTTTAAACTTTTTTTCTGTAGTTTTTTAATTTTTTCTACAGTTTTATCAATTTTTACCCTAAACTCTTCATTTTTTTTGTTTTTTCCCTTTCTTCTCCCTGTTTCTGTGATTTCAGAATTAAAGTTTTTCATTTTAGATTGACGTCCAACCCAAGGACGACTTGTGTAGTCGGATTCCAATCCATTCGGCCATTGCGTGAATTTTTGAAAAAATGGATTTTTCTTTATCGGTGGGCCTTGCGTAAGCTACCGCACTGGTGCACTGTATTATACAGCGCACCACGCAAGTACTGTGTAGTAAAAAAATTTAAAACATTTTTTCTAAATCCGTGCACCATATCTGAAATAGGGCATTGGTGCTCCATTTAACAAGGATAGCACCGTACGTTGTATTACACCATTTTTGCGGTGCGTTTATAATACCTCACACACCGTTAGGCCTATTACACTATTTTTTGTGGTGCGTTTATAATACCCAATGCACCGTACAGTCTATTATATTGTTTTGTGGTGCGTTTTTAATATCCCCACACACCGGCTGTGGTGTGGACCTCATGAAAGGCACACCGGTGTCTTGAGATTTATTTTCTACTTGAAAAGTTGAGAGTCTATTTATAAATATATTAATAAATGATATGGTACAAGTTTCAGAAAGAAATGACTGAAAAGAGGTCAGGTAACAAAAATACTGTTAACACATCAAGAAAAGCAAAGAAGACAAGTTCTTTGTAAATTCTTTATAAAAAAAATATTATTTTTGAACTATATGTAAGTTTAACTAATATGTATTGTTTACTGTCTATCATGCAGAGCCACAAAACGATGAAGTTCGATATAATTATTTCTGATCTAGGACCAAAAGAGTGTAAAATTTTAATGGAAAATTTGCAAAATGATGAATTAGGTGAATGAAAAAATACTATCGATCCAATATGAGTTTCTTTTTTTAATTATCATTAATAATATAATTAAAATTATTAGATAACATATGTCAAACAGTCTACTGATTCACATCTGTTTAATGTTCTACAGGGACCAACAACTCAGAAAAGGAATGTTGTTTTAAGAAAAGAAAAAAAATAGAACATGCAAATGAAAATGAATTGCTCATTAGCTCATCTGGAGTGGTGTTGGAAGTTATCGAAAGAGGGAAAACTTTTACAAAATTTTTAGGGATCTAGTGGAACGAATGTATAGACGTTATTTCCACTTACAATACAAAAATAAGTCCAATGATTCCAAGAACCAAATTTTATCTAAAATATGGGAAGAGTTTCCAGAGAATTGGCCAATGAGACATGTCAGAGTTTTAATAGCAAAACCATACAACAACAAAAAAGAAGGAATGAAAAAGTAATATTCCTTTAAATGTTTGTCTAGAATTATTTATAAATATCAATTTTGTTATATTTACTTTTTATATATCCATATAAAAAATAAACATTTTATTGTCATGTTACGTTTTCAGGAAGATTATGAAAATCTCAAAAGATGAACGAGCTGATATCAAAAATATGCCAGTAGGAATGTCCAAAAAGGTGTACAAGGAGATGGTCAAAGAAATGGACAAAATTGCATCACAGAAGGAGCCATCTCAACAACAACATGCTTCAAATGTAATATGTAATCATTGAATTTTTCAATCATTAAGTACAATAAATAAACACCGGTGCATTTGTAAGATCCATGAACACTGCACGAATACCGATACCAATTATAAATCTCAATTCCTTTCCGTGATACGGTGCACCAGTGCATCATAAAGGCATATGCATCGGTGCGTTGATACAACCTATGGGCACCACACAAATTCCAAGACCAATTAGAATGGCTCCGTGTGTCGTATGACCAACACTATGCCCGGTGCAATTTTACACCTAAACGTCCTGGTGCGTTCATTCGACTGAGACAACCATGGGGCGTCATCTTCATGTACGCACTGGTGCATTAAATCCAGAGTAGCACACCGATGAAAAAACATTCGTAATAACCTTCGGGGACCCATTTTTTTTTAGTTGTGCCAAAACCTCCATAACCATAAACAGATGTTGTAGAAAATGTTTTTTTGACAATTTTGGCCAATTTTATAACACTAAAAACCTACTTTATAATCTTCGCTAGAGGGTCTTTTTCTTGTTGTGGAATCTGGAAACAAAAGTATCCTTTCATTCATCCAAAAAGAGTGCTTATAGCCTTATGAGCCTTTTACAATGGTTTTCTCCTTCCAGGCCCCCCCTTGTACTGATAATGCATGCAGTATTTAAATAAAATCTAAGTTGGTTACTCCGTCTGTTTTAATGATAGTCATTAATTACATTCATGCTAAACTTTGACAAGTGAAAACATGCAGACGGTGATAAGATAAGTTTGGCCATAATAGTGGCCTTAGTAGTCTGTTATTAATTGCAGAGTGATCATAGTCTGGCTAGTGTGATGCTGAAGAGGCAACAAATAAAATATTATTGACATTTGGCCCTGCTTTGGTGGAAACGGTTGCTTGATGACCTTATCTGATTGTTGTGCTGGCTGTCATGATGGCCATTCTGCCTCTGCCTCTCCTGCGTTGGTTATTGCTACAGTGGAGTTTGAAACGGAAAACCCATTGTCCCTTTCATAATAGGCAGAAATTCCTTTGAATTGGTGGTTACCAACTATAATAGAGTTCCCCCAATAATAACCTTTTGGATAGGATTGGTAGGGAAGGGTGACGTGGGGTAGCGACGGCGGAAGCGGTAGGTGGATGCGAAGTAGTAGGGAAGTCTATGGGTTGACACGACACAATGGTGCAGCAGAGGCAGTGGACGACGTGATGCAGCAGTGGCAGGAAACGTGGAGTAGCGGTGGCGGTTTTTCTTGCAGAGGAGAGGTAGGAGGTTTCGGCGAAGGGGGGTGTGAAGTAGCAAGGGCACGCCACGTAGCAGGGAGGGCGGTAAGGGATACCGCCCATTTCAGACAACCCCACTCCCCTCCCTCGCCCCCCCCCCCCCACATGCGTTTAAAGCTCGAAGGTTAAGGGGGGGGCAAAAAGGGATGACGACTGTCGGATGCGAAGATGAGGAGCAAAGAAGGCGAAAATGTGGAGGGTAGTTAGCAGTGGAATGACATGGGATGCAACAGTGGGGTCAGGGATACATAAATATGGGGGCATGAGTGGATGGTGGTCAGAGGTGACGTGGCAAGGAGGTGGGCCCTCCTGTAGCCCTCAGATCAGAGCCTCTGTTATGAGCGCCGGGGAGGCAACAATGAAACTTGGTGAAGTGCAAAGTGCAATGGGAGCCCACCAACATTGAAAATCGCAAGATTCAAAGTTTATCGCACATCATGCATTTTATCAGACATCGCATGTCTTAACAAAAACGATAACAAGGAGCCTCTATCATGTACGATATGTGATTTCATCACATCACAACTTCATTTCTTATCGCATCACAACTTAAAACAATTAACCTGCAATGTGTTAACATGTAAACATAAAAACACCAATTGCGATGTGCGACGATAACATGGGTGATGTGGTGGGAAGGGTCCCATTAGATCGTTTCGGCGAAGTTATAAAGTGGCAAATGGAATGTGGCTAGGATTGTTTGCGAAGTACCAACGCGAAAAGGCAAGGAGGGGTAAGGTAAGGCTTATTTGGTCTATGCCATATATATATTCAAGTGGCCTAAAGTGGGGGGTGAAGTTATGAATAAGGAAATATACAGTAAGTTTAAACGGGAAAATGATATGGTTGTTAATGGGTGGGAGGAACTAATTTTTTAATTATAAAAAACGAATTTTAATAGTTAAAAAAGGGGTTTGAAAGAAATGAAGTGTTGGACTTCATAAAATGGAAAAATGAAGGGAAAAATAGGGTAAATGAGATGAATGAGGGAAGAAATGAAGTTTTCTCACCATTACGCTTTTTGGCAACACTTTCCTCCTTCTACTGAACTAAAAAAGCAGATTGATTCCTTTGAATCTCTTGACAGTCAGGATTTTATTTTCTGTAAATAAATGACACCCATGGAATATTATTTTCAATATACAAGATCTGAAAAGAATAGTCAGTCACCTTTTGATACTATAGATTATAGGGTACTAATAGAGACTCCAGCTTAGGGATGGCAGCTCCTTCAGGAGGTGTCAATAACACCGTAGATTAGTATCCTAATCCATTGGGCTGATCCCAAATCTACAACTTAATCTGCTACCAAGCCTCTGTCGCTGAAAATCTTCAAGCTGAAAACAACACTCTTTGCAGACCAAAGTCTAGAACACATTTGAACTGAAAACTGAAGAGTAATCTGAATCTAAAACTGGAAATATGCTCAGAGTATTGATCTTATTTGCACACCTACCTACCCTACCCTATTCAAATTACTGCTATTCTAAATGATATAATAATGCTAGTGCAACCAGTCAAGTAGCCCAAAAACAAATGGGCAACTTGAATTCTTGTCAAGAAAATCAGAAGTATAACTTGATTATGTGTCCACATAATCAAGGTGGTAATAGGTAATGGGAACTAGTGATGCATTTGATCCTTATAGAGAATACATTTCTGAAAACTTGAGCTAAAAAGAACCTTCATATAGTTTGCTATAGGATCGATAAAAGCATGATGTATGGTATTTTCTTCTAGGCCTTCAATGACTATTTGATCAGTTGTATTCTCGGTATTAAACCTTGAAACCACATCTTTAGTTTTGCACTTGAAAGCATAATCAACCTCAATATGTAAGTCAAAAGGTAGTACAATTTGCTCTTGCTTTGGAGGAAGGTTTTCCAAGAATTTATTTAGGATCTCAGAAATTATATGACTGAATTTGAGAATTCAAAATTTCAATGACATTTTCGTATAGTTCAACAACTACCTCCAGAAAACATGTTTTAGCTTCAGGAAATTTTTTTATTGATTTCAAAATATGAAAGACAGCCTCTAGAAAATCTCCATCAAGATGAAATTTTGATAACTGATTCCTGAATGCATTTAAATCTTCATGAGATAAAAGGCCTGCCACAAACCTTGTCATCTTGTTTGGCAGAAAATTTGGTCAGCATGTTGTGGAGTCACCATGAATGCTCAAAAGTTGGGTTCTTTGAATCATGGAGTCGCCAAGTGAATAATTCAGCCTTCTTGTGTCTGGTCACTGTCCACCATCAGTAATCAGATCTAAACTTTGACGTACTTTTTAAGGAAGATGAATTTTGTCCCCAGTATGGTCACCATTATGTTATCACTTCGTAATTTTGAGGTTAAAGAAAAACTACAAAGGCAACATCAACACCGCTTCGAGCCTAGGATCTAGCCCTCCTACACCAAGAGAGGGATCTCTCTGTTCGATATATCTTTGTTTATAGGGGAATTTTAGGCTAGCTATTAGTGCAAAGGGGTTTACTTGAGAATTTGTGATTGAGATAGCAGAAGAGGGCCATTAGGCATGGAGTCAAACAAGTGTAAACAAATTCAAATGGATGAATAACCGAAAGCATGTGAGACCAAGTAAGCTAGCCATGTCAATGGATCTCTATAGCTTATGAAATGGAAAGGAGGAAGATATTAAGGTTCAATGTGAATGCAAAGCAGACCGTCTTTGAATTCTGCATTCAAATCTCAGAGGAAAACATAAATTACTGTTTCGAGACTAAGCAGGGTGCCCTATGGAAAATCCTACACAAAAATTTCTCATCCACATTAAAGAAATAAAACATTATGTGAAACTAGGGAATGACAAATTACAGGAAAAGAAGCACTTCACCACATATCATAACACAAGAATCTGGAAACAACAAAGTCCTTTAATTCATCTAAAAAGAGTGCTTACAACTAGATGAGCCTTTTACAATGGTTTTCCCCTTCTGGGGCCCCCCTTGTACTACTAATGCATGCAGTATTTAAATAAAATCTAAGTCAGTTACTTTATTTGTTTTAATGATAGTCATTAATTACATTCAAGATAAACTTTGACAAGTGGAACCATGCAGACGGTGATAAGATAAGTTTAGCGATAACATTGGCCTTAGTAGTCCGTTATTAATTGCAAAGTGATCATAGTCTAGCTAGTGTGATGCCGAAGAGGCAAAAAATAAAATATTACTAACATATGGCCCTACTTTTGTGGAAACGGTTGCTTGATGACCTGATCTGATTGATGTGCTGGCTGTCATGATGGCCATTATGCCTCTTCCTCTCCTGCGTTGTTACTACTACAATGGAGTTCGAAATGGTGATCCAGGGTAAATTATTGATACCCTTAAGCAAGACCTTTTACTTCGGCTGATAAATAGAATTGCATTTAATTAAGACATTAAAGAACATAAATGAATAAGTTTATTATGTAAATAAGAGGACCATAATATGACAAGATCAGCAATCGTAGGAACACGTTGTTTGATGACGGAGTTTGTCCAGGAGGGACTACATCTCCGAGCCTTGGTGTCAGGATGGTGTAGGCTGCTGCATTATGTGTTGTAAGACGAAGATGTACATGGATGTGCTTTCCTATGACATACAAGGAAAAATTGCCCTCACACAAGAGTGGCTTGACTTCTTTAAGAGATGTTCCATTGCGGAACTCTCATACATAAAGAAAGACTCCTATCTGTATGACCATAGCTGACATGTAATAAATAAGAGTATTACACCAATCCTAGCAAACAAGGGATCTCAACAATACACATATGAAAATGAGCATCCCGCCAATGTGGCATAAAAAGGATCCCATACATGACACAAATCCTTAGCTGAAAGTACATCAATAACAACACAAGGCAAGATCCCTGACTCATGTATCAACCGGGATCAGCAATACATAATGCATCTCAAATAGAAAGAAAAGAATAATTACATGAAATCCATATCATATGCCTCATGTTGACATCTGTTGAAATCTGAGCTGCTTTGTGGTTGAATATGAAAACACCATCAATCTTGTGGCGTTGAAAAAGGTGAAAATGACTGCTCACTTGTGGAAATCTGACACATTCATAACCCACTTCCAAAAGTCGCTGAAAAATAAAAAACTCAGATGAAGAAACTGAGCACGCCATCAGACTTTTGGTGTTGAGTAGTGTAAAAATGACATAAAAATTGTCCCATTTGGAAAAAGTCAAAATTTTGCCCTCCGGAAAGTTGGCCTCAATCAAGGTTTCACCTGCCTCTTTTCTAGCTCATAGTTCCACATGACCTGCAATAAAAAATTAATAAAACCTCGATCTGCATGCGTGCCCTCCTTCTCCTCCATGGCCTAGGCACACTTTCAAATGACAGGTTTATATTGAAAATTGTGCGCTGAGTTTGCAAAGTTGAATCGTTGGCGTGTTGGAAAAAAGGGAAATTGGTTGAGGAGGGGTCGGGGTTCAAATCTCGCCCCTCCATACTTGGCCTGTTTTTTTTTACAAACCAACTGAAATAATTTAAATTTTTAAACCATTGCAGGTCAGGCCCGCATTAGGCAGCCCGCCCACCAAACCTTCCGCCTTTGGTTGGATACGTTACCACATATGGTGGTATAATATGTTTTCATAACAAAACATATATATGAAAACATGTTTGTTATATGTAACGTTGAGGGTATGGCGTGGGGTCCAGTGGGATTCCTGGCCCGACGACCCATTTAAATATATATTTTTTAATATGACATGCGATTGGTGGTGTGGCGGGGGTGGTGGCCCACCACCCCCTTTTTTTAAATAATTTTTTTTTATAAAACAAACTGTGCATTTTTGAAGAATCTGATTTTTGACCATAGGAGTCATTTTAAGGAGGCCACAAATTCTTTCGGAATTTGGCTTGAGCTTGCCAGAATCTGGTGGCTGGAAAAGTGCAAATTTGCACCTTCCTTAAGGCTGCCTAGTCACCAAGTCAAACTAAAACTTTGACCACTCCTAACTCCTCATACGGACTCAAAATTGAGTGTTGTTTGCACCGTTGGAATCAGAATGACGAGATCTACATTCTAAACCTAGTTTGAGAGACTTTCGAACACTTTGATTTTTGAGCCCTCTGTACTGAGCCACTTGTACTTGTACCTATTTAATCCACCTGGATCATTCATCCCCACTAAGGAGCTTTTGGTCCTCCAAAAGCATCAAGCTTTACCTATCATCAACTTTCGTTAAAAGGCACATCCCCACATGACTCCTTCACCTGGCGTACTTCGGAATCAAGATGCAAAGCCATCATGTACAACTGCTGCAATGTGATGTCTAAAAAGGCATATCCCTTGAAGACTCCTTCACCTCTCGTACTTGGAATCAAGATGCAAAGCCATCATTTGCAACTACAGAAATGTAAATGTCTTGAAAGGCACATCCCTTGAAGACTCCTTCACCTCATGTACTTCGAAATCGAGATGCAAAGCCAACACCTGCAAGTGCGGAAATACAAATGTCTAAAAAGGCACATCCCTTGAAGACTCCTTCACTTCTCATACTTCAGAATCAAGATGCAAGGCCAACACCTACAACTACGGAAATGCAAATGTCTGAAAAGGCACATCCCTTGAAGACTCCTTTGTTGGGTCATGAATACGACCACTTTTTAACACTTATTTCATCCATTTTTACTCTTCTTTATCATGTGATTTATTATAATTTATTATGTAAATCCATTTTATAATGATTTATGTTCTTATGGATGAATATTATTTCTTTTCCTTTATTTTTAATAAATGGATGATTATTATGCATAATTTTATCAATGATGGTTTATTAATATATTTTATAACAGCACTCACCATTTTAGCCTCCAATATATTTCCTAGATTGCAGATTTGATCTCCAAACCATCATCAAATATTCCAACTCAGAAATTCGCTGGAATAAGAAGTGACAGTTTTGCGATTGAGATTCTGGGCAAATGGAGAAGAATATGGACAATCTAGAACATGGGTTTTGTCCAGAACTGACCAAATTAACTTTTGAAAGAATGGTTTGCCCAAATTCAGCCTGTATTGAGAGAAACACATGGTTCTTTGAGCACGATTTTCTCAGATTTGCTGTTGCGGTCGTCTTCCAAATTATCTCAGCTGCAAATCCAAATTCGACTTGCTGTTGTTGAAAGATGGATGGAAATCTATTTTCTTGTTGATCAATTGGTTAGGAACAATCCAATATTGTTATGAGAGATCATATTTACTATTTAATTTCTCCTCTTTGTGATTATAAAAGGAGAGCATGTATTATGTATTGTGGGAGGATGGATGGGAGAGATGGAGAGATTTCTTGTTGTAATTACACAATTTCTCATCGACTCTCATTGATTAAACAGAGATCGACTGTTTGTAAACCCTGTTATGCATGATTAATACGAAAACGTGTTGTCGTTTAACTTCTTAGTTCTGCAGTAGCTCAACGGCGTTTCACCGGAGGTTGAGGGCCCGGCCCTAGTGGATCGATCTGCTGTTTGTATCTCTACCTTTTCATTATTGTTGTGAGATAGTTCATATTTTATTTTATTACAGTTTGCAAGTTAATCTATTTGTTGTTTAATTTCTTTGATATCAGTGTGTTATATTAACAAATCACGTTGTTCTTTTATTATTTAACAAGAATCTCAACACTGTATACTTGTTAATACCTTAATAGAACTGTTTTATTTCCATTATGGTTTCATTCCACTTGCTGTTCCATTTGATTGATATTCATTACAGATTGTTGTTCAATATGATTGGTTATTCGATTCCATTAATTAGAGTTTGCTTTTCAGATTTATTAAATAGGATTCGTTGTTTAATTCCTTTAATTACAGTTTGTTGTCCATTTACTTTGTTGTTCATTTCTGTTGATTAATTGCAAAGAGTTTGCTTTTAAAGAGTTTTCCTAGTTTACTTTCAATAACAGTTCTAGTTCAATTTCTATTTCCTTTTAATTGCTTTAAAGAAGGACTGTCAACTATAGAGAACATTGGTTATTTCTTCCTCGTTTGATTTCAATTGCATCAATTTCTAGAGGAATGAGTTATGTCTACTGTATCCTCGATTGATGTTTGTTGAGTGAACAGTTGGATTCTAGAGCATTTGAGTTTATGTTGTTGTAATTAGATTTCTTTTTCAAGCATCCATTTATTCTTGCATTTAGAACAATGTACTACATATTGAAGAGAATTACTCTTAGATAAATTGCTGCCTCATACTGAGTACACTCTTGAAATAAAAAGTCGTTCCTAATTGATAATTAATGTAGGATAAATGGGCATTAAAAAGACACCTTTTATACCTCAAAATTTTGGCGTCGTTTCCGGCGAGAGTGTATGCCATTTAGAAAGAGTGATGCATATTGGATTTTTTCTACTTGCGAAGAATTGGGTATTAAACACAGAAGGTAAGAACCTGCGCACCGAGAAAGGAACATACTTGTTCACTGGCCCGCTTCATAGCAGAATTGAGTGAAAGCTTGAGGTAGGAATGAATGCTTGCATTTTTTTGAATTTTAGAGGTAGAATTTTTGAAAAAATCTTGTAATTCCACTCGAGTGGTGATGTAAGCACCATCCATTTCACTAACGAATTGACAAGAACATTGGAAGGAGGATCCTTAAAGAAACACATGAAGAACATATTCTATTATGGTAAGAAATGGCTCACATTGAAACTTTTGAATTCCCTATCAAAGATCTAGGAGGAGTGACACAAATGTATATAATTTCCCCATTGTCTCTACCAAATTTTCATGGTTTGACCAATGAAGATCTAGATACATTCTTATTTGAGTTTGAAGTACTTTGTATAGGATATGATTATTGTACTAATGATGAAAGATTGAAAGTGTTTCCTCTTACTCTAAAAGGAGCAGCTCTCTGAAGGTTCATGAGCCTAGGTGGGAACTGCATCCAAACATGGGAGGACATGAAGAACATATTCTTCAAGAAGTACCAAGACTACTGCAAATCCAATGAAGATATTTTCGGTATGATACAAGGGGAAGATGAAAGCTTGGAGGACTATGTAGAGTGATTTCGATATAACCTTCAAAAATCAAAACATAAGCATTTGGAAAAAGAGATATTGAAAACACTCCTTCTTAAAGGAATCAAAGATGAATTTTTAGAACTCTTAAATCTGATAATAAAAAGGTGTTGTTTTTTAGTTTTCATATGATGATGTTTGTGAGTTGTGCATAAGGTATTCAAGAGGAATTTCCAAGGTTGGTAAGAATTCTAGAGAAGTTTCTTCTTTCTTTTCCAAATTTACTACAAGAACAAGAGACATAAGAGCTAAAATCAATGTTTTATTTGGAAATTTTAAATATGATTTTATTAGCTCTCTAAATTCACAATTAAATGTTTTGCAGGTTCGAAAAAATCAAGAATTTGATGAAGTGTTTTTCCCTCATTACCAAAAGGAGCATCCCATAGATAGTTGTTCTTCCTTATCTAATTTGGAAGTGGCATATCAAAGAGATGGGGAAGCTTCAACAAGGTCAATAGGTATGATTCAAAACACTTCCTGTACATTCTCTTACTTGCATAATCCATTATGGAATACTCATATGTTAGGGTAGCCATGCCAATTTCAATATAACCACCACCAATCTTGTCTACAAGTTTGGCATGGTTCATCTTATGATTGTATGACTACTCTCCCTCATCTTGTAGCACAAACACATCTTCCAGCGCTTCCACAATATCTTTCTTGCCTATCAAAATCATCCACTCAACCCAATCAACTACATCATCAAGAGGCTCCATTCCCTAAACAATCTCTTGCTTAATTCATTCCACACCCTCACCATAATAAACCAGTACAACATGCTTACAATGTTGAACTGCAAAATTCATCCACCCTTCCCACCCATTCCATCTCACATGCACCGTTGGAGAAAACTTACACTGAGATTCAGAATGTATCAAATCCAAAAATTGTAGAAGTTATGAAAGAAAATGAGATTTCTTCTAGTTTGCACCAACAAACCATTTTAAAAGCTCAAGAAATTCATGATACGATGGTTATGGGAAATCAAGGAAGTAAAGGATATATTGAAGATTGGTTTCACTCCATCATTTGTTTGCAACATCACTCTATGCTTCAACAATTTTTGGCACCATCTTTTCAAGGGAAGTTAGCTTCTCATACCCTAATTTTTATCAACATGCATTTTTTAAATTTGGGTATGTACATACTAGAGGTCTTATTTATAAAATGGTTCCACGGGAAATACTCTTATACATAAACATATTTGATTCTCAAAGAAGAGTAGGATAGTGGAAAAAATAAAATAAATAAGGAAATAAAACAAACATATTTTTTTATTTTTGTAAAAATAGTTGTTTCTTTTTTGCAATACGTTGCGAAATCAACATTGATGATAAATATTCTAATTTATTTGTGTATGTAGATGAATTATATTGAAAATAACAATTCTACAAACACCTATATTCATTTTTATCATCAATATGGAAAAATTGCTTGAATATCATATTTTTTTGGCTTGCGGGCTTGATGAAATTTATGAAAACACAGTTGGGACAGTCATGTTTTGGGGGACCAAAAGTGAATATTTTTAAAACCTATTTCTATCCTAAGTAGCCCTTGATGTCTAATTTTCAACCCAATTTTAATCACTCAATTTGGATTTGAAACGAAAAATTTAGAACGAAAACATTGACAAGGTGTCTAGTAGACAGCTCAGGAACAGAGTTGGGACAATCAGTTTTTGGAGGCCTAAATGACTATATTTTTAAAATATTTTTCTATGGGAGATTCCTCTATGAATTTAATTTACAACGCAATTTGAATCACTCAATTTCGATATCGTATGAGTAATGTATGACCAAAATACTGACTGTCTATCATAAATCAACACTCTTGAAACTCTGTTTTCTCGGTTGTTCATTAGCGTATTTTACCAATCAATTATTCTTGTTTTCAAAACATGTTTCTATTTGAGATCAATAAATGAATATAATTTAATCTCCAATTTTAATCAGTTCAATCTGCCATCAAACGAAAAATTTATGCTTGAAATATCAACTATTGGTCTAAACTGGAAAATCGAAAATGACTCTATTATGCAGGTTGTTCTAAGCAAATTTGACATATCATAGCATTGAATTTTTAAAGTATATTTCTACTAGAGATAAACCTTTGAATTATCGTTCATTTGGCTTTGGAATCACTCAAATCGGATGAAAAATAAAGAAGTTATGATTGAAACATTGCTGGTCAGTATGATTGGCCACTGCTCTCTTGCAAGTAATAAATTAATTTTACTTTGTCCGTGTATTTGTTCTACAGAGTAACTACTTGTTAGTTTTCTGCATAATTATTGGATTAGGGGAGTCCATGCACCTCTCTTTCTCCATAATTTAATGTTTTGTTGCAGGCAGATACTCGTTTTTTGCAGGTCTTAAGAAAACAAAGAAGGTCAATTTATAGACGAGCAATTCTTGAGAAAAATTTTAGTGAAACAAGGGAATTTCATCAAGATCATTACCTAACAGACTCATAACAAGAAGAAATGAAGAATTGGTTTCCATTTTAAGATTCATGTCACTGGTGCCAATTTTTTTTTCAAAAAGATCATCTTTTCCATTAACAGATTGATATTTCTTTAGGAAATAACATCACAGCTGTTATAACTTAATAAAGTGTTGTTGTTGTTTTTTTTTTTCCTTTATGTTTTTGTGTTTCAGGTGTTGATCTCTCCAAATTATAGTTTCTGCTCCATTTGCAATTGAACAATAAGGACCCCACCATGCAAGTTTCAATTGTAGAAGGCAATTCTTCGGCAGCACCAATTCTGTAAAGAAAAATTACTTTTTCTTGAAACCTATACATAAATTTTGTTTTCTTTTACTTTGCTTGTTTTTTTGTATAGAATTTTATTTCTTGAATCGTTCTTACTTTGCTTGCTGCAAATTTTTGTTGTTCCTTTCAAAAGGAACAAAAGTATTGCTGTGAGTGTTTTTGCTGTTATTTTCCAAAGGAATCACAGTTTTCACCATTTATTTTTGTTGTTCCTTTCCAAAGGAAAGGAACATCACTTTTTGAGTGCATTTTTATTGTTTGTGAACAACTTTTTGAGAATTTTTGTGAATTATTCATGACTCTTTTAAAGGCAAACACAAAATTTATGCAATGATACACAAATTAGAGATTACTGGAATCAGCAAATCAAGAGAAATGGTCATTTTTAAGAAATTGTTTTGTAGTGATACGAAAAAGGAAAGGACACAACCATTTATATCATTTTGTTGTATTTATTTTCATTAAAACTAATATGGTCGATTATCTTTATCATGTTGGTTCTTCCCTAACTCTGCGCAACTCTCTTTGATTTTTATTTATTAAATAAGAATAAGGGCATACTTTCTCTATTGAGATGTTCAGACTTCTTCCACCATATCTACTCTTAAGGAGTGTTGAGCCATCCTCTATACATAAATAGGGAAGTGCTACATAAAAAAAAGATGAAAAAACTCTTTATATGGTTACTAACAATTCTATGATATGGCAGATGGAGGATAGGGGGTCTCATCAAGAGCCAGCCTACCATGATCATAAGGGAGCAGTGAAGTGGCATTCCCATTATGGCCACCACACCAGGGATATGATCCAATGGACAACTCAGAAAAATAAAAAGTCCTTGGAATAGGAGGTCTCATCACGAGCCGGTCTGCCCACCTTTCACTCCTTCCTGGTGAATGGCATTGTGATTCATCTGGTCCCCAAGCCAACACAGTGGCCTCCATCATGACATCACACAGCACTTCTCTAGGCATAAATAAAGGATAATGGTTCCAAGGGTGAGAAAACAACTTTGTCAAGGTTATAGACATCTGTGGGCAACAGAGCTCTGCTAATGGTATTGAAGTCATATTTTTCACAAATCAATAGTAATGATAAACCATTTTCTTATATCTTTATCTAATATCAAATGTGAGTATGCCCCTAAACCCTTTGTTCAGAACCGCTTATGCATGAAATTTATTTATAAATCGATCATAATGGTTTATGTGGATAATGACGGCATAAGTATTTTCAAATCAGCTGTCATTTTCCCTTATTTTCGAATCATTACATAAACATTTTCATATCTACTCACGATTTCAAAATATGCATTGATTTCAGTAATGCGATAATTTGTTGATCATATCATAAGCATGTATGTCTTTCCATGCTATACAATTGTTGTGCAATACGATGCTCTTCTATTTGCCACAATATTCATACTGCATTTCTACAGAATTTTTGTTGATTGAACTTTTGGCATACATCTTATCTATTGCTCTTCCAAATTAACACTGTGGATTCAAGAAAATTGCATACAGAATCATGATTTTTTTACAGGAGAACAATAAGTATGGGGGAAAATTATATTTGCAGCACGACCACACTATTGTAACTACCAGTAAAGGCTCACGCAACTTGCAAACATGCACAACTCTTCAGACATGATGTGCTTGCATGGCTTTCACCTTTTGCATCAGTTTTAGTATCCGCTCAGCCTACATCAGCTTCAACAAAGGCCAGTCTCTACATGTCCTTTCACAATTTTTTCGGAGGTAACACTTGAGGTAAATTAGCATAATTTTCTGATTTATTATGAATTTAGGAGAATTTCATGAAAATCCATTAAGCATTATTTATCATCATTCATTCCACATCTTTACCACTACCCATTTTTTTTAGACACGTCTCATCTTTCAGTTTGGGGGAGTGTTGCTTTCCATGTCAGTAATTTTCTTTATCATCTATTGATATTCTTATTCATTCTCAACACCTCCCTTATTCCATGTTGTTTTACACCAAGCATAGATTTCAACAGATTGTAGCAACCACCTCTCTTTGTTTTCTAGCATCGCATGAGGACATGTTAATTCTTCAGTTTGGGGGGAGGGGAATTGCTACACATGATGGATGTTTTCCACTTTCTTTCTCATTTAAGGCATATAATTTCATTTGTATATAGTGCAGAAATTGTTTTGCATATCTCTGTAAAACTATGAACTGAATTCTTGTGATTTCTAGATAGCAAAGAAGTATCATTAAAATACACAAACCCATATAATTTCACGTTAAATTAGTTCATAAAATTTTGAAAATTATGCATTATCACGTACAACCATTTTATTTATATCTCATGATCCATGCATCAAAACGATCTGATTTTTGAGAAAATGGTTAATGAAATTTGTTGTTACTGATGTCACATTTTTCTGCAACTTCATATACATATAATTGAATGTCAATTGTAAAAAAATTTATGCCTTTATTAAAGATTGCTAAAATTGAATATTCATTATTTGAGGAAAAACTCATTTGTTCCATCCATTTCATGAGTTGGGATGAGCAATTTTTGCTTGGTTAACACATGGGTTTTGTCTTTGGGTTGCATGAGGACATGCAATATATTCAGTTTGGGGGTATGTTGGGCCGTGAATACGACCACTTTTTAACACTTATTTCATCCATTTTCACTCTTATTTATCATGTCATTTATTATAATTTATTATATAAATCCATTTTATAATGATTTCTGCTCTTATGGATGAATATTATTTCTTCTCCTTTATTTTTAATAAATGGATGATTATTATGCATAATTTTATCAATGATGGTTTATTAATATATTTTATAACAGCATTCACCATTTTAGCCTCCAAGATATTTTCTAGATTACAGATTTGATCTCCAAACCATCATCAAATATTCCAACTCAGAAATTCGCGGGAATAAGAAGTGATAGTTTTGCGGTTGAGATTATGGGAAAATGGAGAAGAATCTGGAAAATCTGGAACATGGGTTTTGTCCAGAACGGACCAAATTAACTTTTTTTAAAAAAGGTTTGCCCAACTTCAGCCTGTATTTAGAGAAACACATGGTTCTTTGAGCATGATTTTCTCAGATTTGCTGTTGCGGCCGTCCTCCAAATTATTTCAGCTACAAATCCAAATTCGACTCGCTGTTGTTGAAAGATGGATGGAAATCTATTTTCTTGTTGATCAATTGGTTAGGAACAATCCAATATTGTTATGAGAAATCATATTTACTATTTAATTTCTCCTCTTTGTGATTATAAAAGGAGAGCATGTATTATGTATTGGGGGAGGATGGATGGAAGAGATGGAGAGATTTCCTGTTGTAATTACACAATTTCTCATTGACTCTCATTGATTAAATAGAGATCGACTGTTTGTAAACGCTGTTATGCATGATTAATACAAGAACGTGTTGTCGTTTAACTTCTTAGTTCTAAAGTAGCTCAGCGGCGTTTCACCGGTGGTTGAGGGCTCGGCCCTGGTGGATCGATCCACTGTTTGTATCTCTACCTTTTCATTATTGTTGTGAGATAGTTCATATTTGCTTTTATTACAGTTTGCAAGTTAATCGGTTTGATGTTTAATTTCTTTGATAGCAGTGTGTTATATTAACGAATCATGTTGTTGTTATTTTATTATTTAACAAGAATCTCAACACTGTATAATTTATCTTGTTAATACCTTAATAGAGCTTCGCTGTTTTATTTCCATTATGGTTTCATTCCACTTGCTGTTCCATTTGATTGATATTCATTACAGATTGATGTTCAATAAGATTGGTTATTTGATTCCATTAATTAGAGTTTGCTGTTCAGAGTTATTAAATAGGATTTGTTGTTTAATTCCTTTAATTACAGTTTGTTGTCCATTTACTTTGTTGTTCATTTTTGTTGATTAATTGCAAAGAGTTTGCTTTTAAAGAGTTTTCCTAGTTTACTTTCAATAGCAACTTTAGTTCAATTTCTATTTCCTTTTAAATTCTTTAAAGTAGGACTGTAAACTGTAGAGAACATTGGTTATTGCTTCCTCGTTCCCAGATTGATTGTCTTGTTCCAGTTTGATTTCAATTTCATCAATTTCTAGAGGAATGAGTTATTGCTACTGTATCATCGATTGATGTTTGTTGAGTGAATAGTTGGATTCCAAAGCATTTGAGTTTATGTTGTTGTAATTATATTTATTTTTGAAGCATCCATTTACTCTTGCATTTAGAACATTGTACTACATATTGAAGAACATTACTCTTGGATAAATTGCTGCCTCAGATTGAGTACACTCTTGAAATAAAAAGTCATTCCTGGATTGATAATTAATGTAGGATAAATAGGCGTTAAAAAGACACCTTTTATACCTCAACATCCTTCACCTCTCGTACTTCGAAATTAAGATGCAAATCCAACACCTGCAACTATGGAAATGCAAATGTCTAAAAAGGCACATCCCTTGAAGACTCCTCCACCTCACATACTTCAGAATCAAGATGCCAACACCTGCCTAAATTTGCAATGAAAATTACATTCTCAATGTGACCAACAATGACCCAAATATTTCCATACTTGCCACGAGTTGATAACATGTACTCGGTGGTCAAGATTACAGCAAAATGGAAATCATACTTGAGCAAAATTACAATACCATACCTCATCGTCACATTTCAAAGTGATGGCAAAACTCCTCATCACTTTTACATGAAAGAAATGCATCAGATGACTCTTAGAACATGACCAAAACATAAACGTCGCATCTCGAAGTGATGGCAACACATCATCACTTTTACATGAAAGAGATCCAACACACGAATTATAAAACAAGGCAAAAAAAAAATATCATGGTTTCTTAAATGAGGGATGGAAACACATCAACACTTTCATAATAAAAATGCGACAAATGATTTACAACATGGCCATGACAAGCTTGACATCTCTAGAAAAAAAACAATTTAGAAGAACCTCTTCTCACTTATTAAAGCGAGTGGATCATTTCCCTGTCGCGAACTTGCTTGTCGATCAGCTCTTTCAACTGATGTATGCACGGGTGCTTTGGCTTTACGACGCTGCTCTGGATGAGGTTTCCAGCATGTGGCTCTTTGGTGGCCACTTCGGTCGCAATGGGCGCAAAATTTATTTTTCCTCCAAACCTGCTTAACTGATTTATTTTCCTGTTGCGGAGAAGGCTTTTCATGCCTCTTCCTCCTTTGTGCTGCCATCCTCTTCCAGCACTCAAAAATCACGTGGTTATTTAAACCACAAAATAAACAAGTTTTACAATGTCATATTTTATGATCGTGGTTATCAAAATTCTTATAATTAAAATGCACTCTGGAATAATGAGACTTAGTATACCTTCTGGGGTGGTCTCTGGTGCGTTCATGATGATGGGAGCTTGCCTCAGTTCCTTCACTGCAACATGCAATGCCATGAAACGATGGTGAAGTGTCCCCATCATTCCTCTTCCTTGGAGAGTTCATAATTATCTGTTTGCCTTTGATATCCTTTGAACATCCTTCGTCAGTGTACCCCAAACTTGCATAACGAGGTCGTTGCACAACCTCCAATGGTTTGATTATGCCTTGGCCACGAATGCCAAGTCCTCCTCCTCTGTACCCCATTTTGGTGAGGAGTCTCATGCCGATACCTATGATGGGTATCTCCACACTTCCAACTGAAATTATATCATGTTAAGAAACTGAAAAAAATAAACACTATTTACCTTAGCTGTTGATTGTGAAATAGATGAAGAAAGTTATTGTAAGCCTTCGTTGCGCTTCGCTTCTGTCAATGCCTCTGACACGGCTTGTAGCTGAAGTTGCAACTGCTGCATCTCCTCCTCCTCTTTCTGTAGGAATGCTTTCAAGACATCATGATCTGCTTGCAGAATTTCGTTGTTGCGCTTCAACTCTTCCCACGCCTCTGTCGTGGCTTGCAACTGAAGCTACAACTGCTGCTTCTCCTTCTTCTCTTCCTATAGGAGGGTCTTCAATGTATCATGATTTTCTTGAATAATTTCATTGTTGCGCTTCAATCCTTCCCACGCCTCTGTCATGGCTTGCAACTAAAGTTGTAACTGCTGCTTCTCCTCCTTCTCTTCCTGTAGGAGGTGTTAGTCATCAGTATTTTTCACCTGTTGTTGATGACTAGATTCCTAGCTGAGTTTTCCAGCAGCTGATCTTAAAAATTGTCAAATTTGCCAGCTGGAAAACACCCATAAACATTTTTTCCCTCCTACCTTTTCAATCTGCCCATGACGAGATGAAACCTCATTATCAAGCCCTATCTAGCCTCAGCCATACTAGCTTGTCCATCAACTCCAATGAAAACAATCCAAATCTGTCCAAGAAGTCCTCCCTAAGTTAGGTAGTGGCGCTTTAGGCATTTCTCCCTTGGAAAACTATCCTAAAAGCCAAAGAACCTCTATCTACTATAGACCAGTCCTAACAGACCTTCCTATTCTGCAAATAAAGTTGGTTACACCCTTAAGTCGCACCACTAACAAGCCCTGAAGTCCCAACAATGCATATGCCATAGGTAAAACTGATATTAGGTGGTTTTACAGTGTTTAAATGGATATTTCAAGAGCAGAAGTATACTAGCATTCCAGAAGATAGTATTTAACTCAACATGAGAAGATAGCTGCTTCTCATGTGATTTTTGAGCCTGAGATGTAGCTACAGGGCAGAGAGTTATTTCATCAAGCTCCTGCAATCACAGTCAAAGCATGAAAAGGTAGTAGAAGGAAAGGTAGCACTATTTAAAAGCTAATGAAATGACATCACTGAGAAAACCTCCTCCATACACGAGCAGAGGGTTGAAGGCACTGAGATAAAGGCCTTCATCTATAAGCAGAGGGTTAGGGATAAATTTTGATTTTAAGATTTGCACTAACTGTAAAGGCAAGTTTTAGGTACAGTGGGAAAGCAACTAAGGGTTTCTAAATAAAAATGGTGTTAAAAGTAGAGGCAAAGCAGTGGTGCTTTTGAAAGTTGTTTACATAATTTTCACTGTTATTAAAATACAATGTGAAGCTACTGGAGTGATTATCAATGAAGAAATATTGTTAATCAAATGGCCAAGGAAGTAAAACAGTGTTGGTCTTAAGCTGACTTCTGCTATCCAATACAAAGAAAACCACTATCAGTATGTTCATCAAACATTATTCATTTGGTTGAGACAGAGGTTGAAAAGAAACCAGGCATTTGTCAAAAGTAGGCCTCCTTCATAAACAAATTAAAGGGCTCACCATTGTTTGAGGATGAAAAGAAACTATTGCATGTGGCAAAGATTTCAAAAGGGACTGCTCTCAAAAAAGGTGAAATGAAAGAAAATTCATTATCCTTGCAAACTTCCTTGACAGAGGAAACAAAGGGATAGTTTTCAAATTTTACATCTTAAACTTCAGCCCATCATCCCTTGCTATATCTCCATAAAGTTGAAGCCTGGATTGCTTTGTCAATTTAAGGTTAGTTAGTTGCCTTGATGATGGAGACCTTTTGTAACAGAATTTTTCACTTACAATTTCAAATGAGTTTTTCGCCCACATTCAAGAGAGAGACTCAAAGTAGCGCCTACCAGTTCAATCAGCTTCACAGTGGGCATGACCACCTTCAAAGCATCAGGAGCAGAAACTGCCATTTTAAGTTTTAAAAGGGTGAGCTGCCTCCTTACAAAAATGTCAAAGAAAACCTCACATATCACAATGTGTCTTTCAATAGGTTTTCTTTTTCAATAAGAAAAACACTAAGAGGAATTGTGGCTTTGAGGATGATTTCTTCACTTTGAAAACTGTCACCTACAGCGCTTTTATGGTCCTGGTCGAAATATTGGAATTCATAATGTTTTAAAGTGATGAAATCACAAGGCAAGTACTTCATTTTTGTCTAAACCCAAAAGCCTTTTCAAAGGTTTTCAAAACCCTCACCAAGAAAATATAAAAAGACTTTGACTTTCGCCTTCAAAAGGAGTTAGAGACTGTTTCAGGGCTTATTAGCAATTCAAAAAACACGAGCAACACATCTCCCTAGCTGCTCTCGGACCGAAGAAGCGTTTCAAGCAAAAAATTGCAGAGTTTAAAGCCTTTTAGCCTGCGCGGTGTGCCTAGAAAAGCGTGCAACGCGTTCAGGAGTCAATTTATGAAGGCATTTTATTGTTGCATGGTGCGCCTGTAGTGGCATGCCTGTAGGCGCTGGTCACAACCGCCCATCATTGACTCGACGCCCCTATTGCTGCACGACGCTTACCCTTTTTGAACATGCCGCGCATGTTTAGACAGTTAAAGCGCCTCCACAAGCTCTGAAAGCTGCTCAAACTCTTCAAAAAAAGGCTACCATACTTTTTCAAGGTATTTTCATTTACCTCCTTGGTATATTTGAGTTGCTAAATGGTGATTAAAAAGAGAAGGTTTTGGTATAAATCAAGGTGTTTTGGGTAAATAGTTTGAAGTAGATTGTTATAGTGGGAGGCTAGTGGAGCGGTGATTTTAGTTTCAAAGAGCCTAAAACTACCCTCAAAACAGTGATAAACCATGACACTGCTTGCAAGACAAAGAAAACATAGTATTAAAGGTTTTTAAATTATTGAAGGTGTCCTAACTATGATAGGACAAAGCTAACCTCTGTTAGCAAAATGTAATGGTGAAAACAATGTGATAAGGTGATGCAGTGTTTATAAGGAAAGCACAGTGATTGTGAGGTGACATCAATGAGCCTATGTTAAAAGCAATAGTCTTAGTCTGAATGCCTTGTCACCTTCAAAGAATTTCTCCTTTTGAATAAGTGAAACAGTGAAACTATTGCTGCCTCTTTTGTCCCATAAAAAGTGTGATGAGAGATTTTGCAAAACCATTTGAGAGTGTTTTTTGTTACTTGGGTATAAGAGACAAGTAGGGAAATAGTTTTGTAAAAAGACAACAATGATCAAGTCTGAAATAATTTATCATTTCAAAAGGTCCTCTCTGTGTGGAAAAACAATGAAACTAGAGCTGCCTCCTTTGTCCCATAAAGTAGATTGTGGTGAAGGATCTTTTAACTCAATTTGAAGGTGTTTTGTCTACCTGTGTGTGAAAAATAGTGAATACAAGGAGGGTGTTTTTGATTGGGAGGAGTGTTTTGCCTTTGTCTAAAATACAAGGTTGTCTTGCTTTTATCGAAACATAAAGGATCCTTGTAACCTTACCCAAGCACAATAATCAAATTGACTGTTTGCTTTTCATTTAACAAAAGCTTGTTGATTGGCATAAAGAAGGACAAAACAGTGATTTAGAAGGAGCACAAAGTTGGTGTTGGGGGATTATTTCCAGTGATCATTTGAATCAGTTTGCCTTGGTAAACAAGTAAAGAGTATCAGAAGCACAATGCCTCCAAGGAAAAGCAAAGTGATGGGCAGCAAGGTAGTGATGAATAGGAACATAATAGCAACCTACACAACAGCAAGATCATAGTGATAAAGAACAACACAGTAAGGCGGTGATGAAAATGAACATCAAGGCAGCCCTCAAGCAAGAAATGGTGAGGGCAAGAAAATACAAAACATGGATCATGAAGGGCACTCTCCAAAGCATGTGCTAGCTGCCTCTCCTAGGAAAGGGGCCATGATTTCTTCACCAAAGCTAGAATGCCAAACAACAAACAAGAAAACCAAGAAAAGCTCAAAAATGCCCAAAGAGGGCGCCCAGTGAGAAAAAATTAGAAAGACACCTCTAGGCTTGGAATTTTTTCATAGCTTCTAGACATGTTTCTAACAAGCATTGAGGGACTTGCTCATCAAAATTAAGCAAATTTTGACATGTTCTTGTTTTTTGTCATTTTTGGGTTTTTGGCCTAAACTCATGGGCATCGCCATTTCAGTTTGGGGCATCATCAAAGGATGAAAATGGTATCATTGGATGCAATAATTTCAGGGGCACATACTCAGCGATTTTCAGATCAATTGAAGATCATTTTCTCCCCCAAAATGGCGAAAAACACTCGCTTTTTCTACACTGCCCCGTTTATCAGCAAAGCCTATTTTCTGGTTTTTTACACACAGGTCTATTTTTGGAGGACTTCCAGTGGTCAGTTGAGAGAAAACTAAACATTTTCATAAAGTAAACACTCATAGATTTCCAACGAGCCATCATGAGCCTCGTTTTGACATCTGGAAGGCCTCCTAAAGTTTCCAGCAAGTCAGGGGACTTTTTGCTGATATATTTCTTGAGTATTTTTGTACAAATTGAACCTTTCAAAAGTGACTTTTCCTCATGTGCGTTTAGCTATTTTTGTACATGATAAGTTATGAAAATTCAATATATTTCCCTTTTTTAGCATTTTTGAGATATTTTACTAGATATTTTGTGCCTTGGGATTTGCAAAGCCTCAAGGACAAAATCAAATATTTTGGATAGGCCAATGAAATTGCAAGTTGAACTAAGAGGTTTTCCTCACTTTGGACTATATATTTCAAAGGCTTTCATTGTAAACAAGGCTCAACTTGATGAATAGAAGCAATATATGGTCATATAAGCTTTGGAATAAATACTTGTCTCATGCTTTTGGATGGTTTCTTGGATATTCTTGGATGATGAAAGAGGATTGTTGTTGGATTCCATGACTTGGTAGAATGGTATAGTGTCTCTATCTCTGTTTTTGTTTCTTAGTTTTCATTCATAAATCCATGTTCTTGCTTGCTATAGGACACTAGAGAACAAATTTGAGACATGCCCTTGGAGGCACCTCAAATTTCCTGTTTCTTCATAGCTTCCATGTTTTCTTCATTCTTAGTCGCATTAAAGAATTCTTAATTGCTCTTTAATAACATAAGAATTTTGTTTGCTTGTTTCATTTATGGTTTTATGCATGCTAAGTATGATTTACGGTATGCCCTGCTTACTCATGGCTAACCATAGCTCCATCTATGAAACTTCTCTTTCACTGATTAGATTGTCATTTGTTGAACCAATGAGGTCTTGTTCTGATCTTGCCCTTTGCCTAAGACTATGCAATCTTGTTTTCAAAGTGCCCAATAGCTTGAAGTACTGTGTTTAGGCATTTCAACATAGTGATTTGAGTTGTTTGTCTATCTTAAATGTGTTTCCCCAAAGTCTGATAGCCATTTCCTAAAGTTAGAGAGTTATATATCTCTATGCATGGCTTGAATATTTATTTTTATGCATTGATTAGCTAAAGTTACATTTTTCATGATTAATGGTTTGCCCTATCATGTTTATGTCAGCTATTAAACTATTTGTGCTTGAAATCCTTTGTTATTCACAAACTTGATGTCCATCTTACTCCATTTTCCCCAAAGATCCATTTTACCTCGAATGAAATCGGCCCTTCAAAAACCTTGTATCACCATCTGAAAGCTTTCTTGACCTCTTCGACCCCATATCCCAGTTGATCTGACATCTTTTTACCTATCTTATATCTTTTGACTCGCTTGATCCTCACAACCTAAAAACCAAAAACCAAAACCTACCGCCCAACTAGCCTGAACCTAAATGACAAGCAAACACACAGATATCCCTTACACAAATAGAGAGAGCCCTCTCTGAGTACAGGAAGGCTAGGTCCTTGGGCTCCACAGATTGGTTTGATGTTACACTGTCATTTGGCTTGCCAAGCAGCCAAATCGCGGGACCCTAACAGGAGGGTCTTCAATTCTTCATTCTCTGCTGCTTGTTTTTCGTAAGCCTCGTACAATATGTCCACTTTCTCAGAAACCTTGAGCATGGTTTCATACATGTCCTTGAAATTCTCAATGGCTCAACTCAGCGAACGTCCAATGTTCACGCCTGCAATCCAATTAGCAAGAATACCTGCTCTAATACCACTTGATCCAGGGTAAATTCTCGATACCCTTAACCAAGACCTCTTACTTCGGATGATAAATAGAATTGAATTTAATTAATATGTTAAAGAACGTAAATGAATAAGTTTATGCTATAAATAAGAGGACCATAATATGACAAGATCAGCAATCATAAGAACACGTTGTTTGATGACGGAGTTCGTCTAGAAGGGACTACATCTCCGAGCCTCAGTGTCAGGATGGTGTAGGCTGCTGCATTATGTGTTTTAAGAAGAAGATGTACATGGATGTTCTTTCCTATGACATACAAAGGAAAAATTTCCTCACGCAGGAGTGGCTTGACTTCTTTAAGAGATGTTCCATTACGAAACTCTCATACATAAACAAATACTCCTATCAGTATGACCATAGCTGACATGTAATAAATAAGAGTATCTCGCCAATCCTGGAAAACAAGGGATCTCAACAATACACATGAAAATAAGCATCCCGCCAATGTGGCATAAAAGGGATCCCATACATGACACAAATTCATAGTTTAAAGTATATCAATAACAACACAAGGCAAGATCCCACGACTCATCTATCAACTGGGATCAACAAGACATAATGCATCTCAAAGAGAAAGAAAAGAAGAAGTACATGAAATCCATATCATATACTTCATGCTGACATCTACTGAAAGCTGAGTTGCTCTGCGGCTAAATCTGAAAACACCATCAATCTTGTGGCGTTGAAAAAGGTGAAATGACTGCTCACTTGTGGAAATCTAACACCTGCATAACCCTTTTCCAACAGTGGCTGAAAAATCGAAAACTTAGATGAAGAAACTGAGCATGCCATCAGACTTGTGGCGTAGATTAGTGTAAAAACGACATAAAATTTGTCCCATTTGGACAAAGTCAAAATTTCGCCCTCCTGAAAGTTGGCCTCAATCAAGGTTCCGCCTGCCTTTGTTCTAGCTCATGGTTCCACATGACCTGCAATAAAAAATTAATAAAACCTCAATATGCGTGCGTGCCCTCCTACTCCTCCATGGCCTGGGCGCACTTTCAAATGACAGGTTTATATTGAAAATTGTGGGATGAGTTTCCAAAGCTAAATCGTTGGCATGTTGGAAAGAAGGGAAAGTTGTTGAGGAGGGGTTGGGGGTTCAAATCCTGCCCCTCCATACTTGGCCTATTTTGTTTTTAAAAACCAACCGAAATAATTTAAATTTTTAAACCATGATAGGTCAGGCCTGCATCGGGCGGCCCGCCCACCACACCTTCCACCTTTGGTTGGATACATTACCACATATGGTGGTATGATATGTTTTCATAACAAAACATATATACGAAAACATGTTTGTTATATGTAACGTGGAGGGTATGGCATGGGGTCCGGCGGGATTCCTGGCCCGCTGACCCATTTAAATATTTTTTTTGTAATATGACATGCGGTTGGTGTTGTGGCGAGGGTGGTGGCGCGCCACCCCCTTTTTTTAAATAATTTTCTTTTTTATAAAACAAACTATGCATTTTTGAAAAATCTGATTTTTGACTGTAGGAGTCATTTTAAGGAGGCCACAAATTCACCTGAAATTTGTGCCTTCCTTAAGGCTGCCTAGTCACCAAGTCAAACCAAAACTTTGACCGCTCCTAACTCCTTCATACGGACTCGGAATTGAGTCTCATCTATGCCGTTGGAATCAGAATGACGAGATCTACATTCTGAACTTGGTTTGAGAGACTTTCAAACACTTTGATTTTTGAGCCCTTTGTACTGAGCCACTTGTACTTATACTTGTTTAATCCACCTGGATCAAATGGAAAACCCACTATCCCTTTCATAATAGGCAGAAATTCCTTTGAATTGGTGGTTACCCGACTATAATAGAGTGCCCCTAATAATAACCTTTTTGGTAGGATTGGCAAGGAAGGGTGACGTGGAGAAGCTATGGCGGAAGCGGTAGGGTGTCGTTGAGCAATGGGGAATTTTGTGGGTTGACACGACGCAGTGGTGTAGCGGAGGTAGTGGATGACGTGACGCAACGATGGCAGTTTTGCTTGCAGAGGAGAGTAGTTTTCGCGGGGTGGGGGGGGGGTAGTGAAGTGGTAGGAGGTTTCGGCGAAGGAGGGTGTGAAGTAGCAATGGTTTGCCACGTAGTGGGAAGGGCGGCAAGGGATACCACCCATTTCAGACCCTCGCCCCCTCCCCCCATTGTTAAAGCTCGAAGGCTAAGGGGGGGCCGAAAATGGATGAAGACTATCGGATGCAGAGATGAGGAGTGGAGAAGGCGAAAAGGTGGAGGGTAGTTAGCAGTGGAATGATGAGGGACGTAATGGTGGGGTCAGGGATACATAACTGTCGAGGCATGAGTGGATGGTGATCGGAGGTGATGTGGCAAGGAGGTGGGCCCACCCATAGCCCGCAGATTGGAGCTTTTTTTATGAGCAGCGGGGAGGAAATAGTTAAACTTGGTGAAGTGCGAAGTGAAATTGGGGCCCACCAACATCGAAAATCGCAAGATTCAAATTTTGTTGCACATCATGCATTTTATCGCACATCGCACATCTTAACGAAAAATATAACAAGGAGCCTCTATCATGTACAATATGCGATCACATCACATCGCAACTTCATTTCTTATCGCATCGCGACTTAAACCAATTAACCTATGATGTGTTAACATGTAAACATAAAAACGCCGATTGCGATGTGTGACAAGAACAGGGGTGACGTGGCAAGAAGGGTCCCACTAGATCGCATCGACGGAGTTATAAAGTGGCAAATGGAATGTGGCTAGGATTGTTTGCGAAGTGCCTACGCAAAAATGCATGGAGGGGTAATGTTATAAGGCTTATGTGGTATATTCCATATATATATATACAAATGACCTAAAGTGGGGGGTAGATCTGCAAATAAGGAAATATACAGTAAGTTTAAATGGGAAAACAATGTGGCTGTTAGTGGGTGGGTGGAACTGCTTTTTTTTATAAAAATCAAATTTTAACAGTTAAAAAAGGGGTTTGAAAGAAATGAAGCGTGGGACTTTAGAAAATGGAAAAATGATGGTAAAAAGAGGGTAAATGAGATGAATCAGGGCAGAAATGAAGTTTTCTCACCATTACTCTTTTTTGGCAACACTTTCCTCCTCCTACTAAACTAAAAAAATAGATTTATTCCTTTGAAGCTCTTGACAGTCACGATTTTCTTTTTTGGAAATAAATGATAGCCATGGAATATTGTTTTCAATATACAAGATCCGAAAAGAATAGTCAGTCACCTTGTGATACTATAGATTATAGGGTACTAACACTTTTTAATCGTCTTGGCCAATGTTTCTTTTTTGTTTTTGAAGTAATAAGATACTTCCTAACAGCCAATGTGTCACCTTGTTTCGATGATATGTGCCTCCATAAAGAAGATGAAACATTTTTAAATATATGCATGGGACCTAATAAGTGGGTAATATTAAGATGCTCCCAATATGGGAGGTTATAAAAGATAGATTTCCTTTTCATCCCAATGGGAAATTTTTCAACATAGGTGTCGAAGAATTCTGGATCATCGAACATAGGCCCCCATTTGAATCTAACATTTCTATGAACTACTTCTCCTTCTCTCTCTCATATGCTCTAAACCATTCAACTGGTGTCATTATTGGAGGCCTATGGGTTCTCTCTCGTATACCATTGAAAGTGGATGTTGCTCTTCCGCAAGGGTGTTCTTCTAGGAGGAATACCCTGGAGCAATCATATAGTGGCTTTCATAGTTCGTTGGACCATCTAGCTTTCAGAGAAGGTCCACAACATTTACATCCAAAATACCCTTTTTTTACATGACCTGTGATATTATTGTATACATTTTATATGCATGGCACGTTAAATAATATCATGAATATCATAACAATTACAACGAAGTAAATAACTAATATATGAAAGAATATTGTTACGTATATAAACAAATCAATAAACATGTAATTTACCAGAGCAAACTCTTAAGCCTAGATAATCATGTGTCATGTAAGCACATATGCCATACAACGTAAAAATCCTCTCTGTTGCGATGGGTCTTGATACATCATATACATTTATCCCATCCCATAATTCCTTCAACTCATCTACCAGTGGTTGTAAGTAGACATCCATATTCTTCACTTGTATTCTACCAGGGGCTATGAGAGCCAACATAAGATGTTCATTCTTCACAGACAACCATGGGGGGATATTGTTATTGATCACTATTGCAGACCAAACAGAATACTTGGTGTTCCAGAGGGAATAAGGGTTGATGCCATCCATGGCTATGCTGAGTCATAGACTTCGTACTTCATCCTTGAATTTTTCGAGCCATGTATCCTCTATATGCTTCATGGTTATTGAATCTATTGGGATTCACATAACTCCCAACTCACTTATGTGTAAGGCATGCCATCCCTGCAACATAGCTAATTCTTTGTAATGAAAGAGCCTTTGAATCGTTGGGATTATAGGCATGTGCCTCATTATCTTAAAAGGAGGACCACATGATTTACCCTTCTTTTTTTATTTATCATACCTTTCATGCCCACATTTCAGACATATCTCTTTGTCTACATATTCTCTTCTATATAGAATACAATCATTTGGACATGCATGATATGATATGTACTCAACACCCAACATTTTAAGCAATTTCTTTGCCTCTTCACAGCTACCGAGCAAGACATTATCACTCGAAAGAGCCTTATCTCTAAATAATATGTCGTTGGTGATCATGGACAATATTAAATGTACATTAAGTCGATATAATTATTAACATTCATAAAATTGACCATTTGTAATGTTCATTTTGTGATTATATTTCTCAAAATATAAGGGAGGAATTTATGGTTATAACTTACCTTAAAATTTCTGAGAAACATGCATTCGACAAGCCAAAATTTTCCTTCAAGTTGTACAATAATATCGTTGTCCCCAACTGGGTAGAATTTGACTGGCTGCTAGGTCCAAAGAGAGGGGTGGTGGAAGCAAATTTAAGGCTTTCCAAAAAGGTGTCAGCAATATGAGCATCATCCCCTAGCTAATGATCGTTTTGGAATGCATCTAACAACATTTTCTCCATGGCAGTCGTATCCCTTAAGTAATCATCCATACCAACCTCTATTTGATTGCCTCCATTGCCAGCTTGTGAAGAACTACTATTGTTGTAGTCATTCGTAATTGGTGAATCTAGACGTAGTGGGAATAGAATAGGTGGTTGATTCAACCATTCTTGGTATCGTTCCTCTCTAATTTTTTCTCTTAATTTAGTTTTCTCTCGATTTAACATTGTCCTGGGCTGCAACAGAAGATGGTAGGTAGGTCGCTCATCATCACTAGAATCTTAATAATTTCAAAAAATATATTTGAACATGATTAGTACAACATCTATGATATCAATTAGTAAGCACATTGACAATGCATGATTAATTGGTTTGACGTTAAAAAAAATATATTAGTATGCCAAACAATTATTATTACCATCATTGTCCCAAGATTGTGGCTAGAAGATGCAATATTGTTACAATTGGCAGGGTGGAGCGATTGTCCATTTTCATCTACCAAATGAGCCTTGCGGTATGCTGCCCCTGATAAGAGCTTTTGACATTTTGGAGTTGTTTGAATATTTTGAGCCTTTGAACTCAATTCTCAACTATCTGCATGAATCTGCAAATTTGTATACATTAATTATAATTTTTTTTAGGTTGATTGACATGGATAAAATAAATTAATTCAATTATATAATGAAAATATAAATAAAATATGAAGTAAATATTACGTCTCAAGATGGATAGGGAGAACTCTGCGATGGACTTTGAGAAATATTATGGAACGAACTAGATTTTGAAGAATTTTTCATTTGATATAATTATGATATTTTCTCCCTCAATTTGAGCAAAATCAACAATAAATTTTGGTGTACACACCTAAAATTAATTAAGGTGCTTTAAAAATGGACTTATTTTTATCGGTGCTAATGTACAGTAACTGCACCGGTGCATTTTAGTTACTGTGCACTAGTGCGGTGTTATTAATTGATGCACCGGAGTCGAATAACTGCAAATAAAAAAAGTGCAACTATATATTTTTAAAGTGAAAAAAAATAGTAAATTGACAAATGGGTGGCAAAATATTTTTGAAAATCTAATTTTGTAAAACAATTCTTCAAATACTAAACACTTTTCATTATTTCATTATTTTTGCAAAAAAAATCAGAGAGATTTGAACGATACATACCTGGAGGAGCAAGAGAGCATGAGAGCACTATGAAGTAGCAAAATACTTTCGAACGGAACTATTTAGACAATCAGAATTCAAAACCCTCTAGTTATTCAAACCCCTGTAGCATAGAATTTCAAACGAGGTGATTAAATTTTATTGTTTTTTTTTACATTTTTTGCAGTATTTTTTTGCACTATATAAAAAAAAAAATTTACTCTTCATTTTCAGAAAAGAAAAAAACAAAAAAAAATCCATTTTACACTAAATCCTTGATTCTTTTTGTTTAAGCCCTTGCTTCTTCATGTTTTTGTGATTTCAGAATTATGGCTTTTCATTTTATATTTATAGGGTTTGCATTGCTATATATATAGGCCTATGACATTTAACCCATGGGACAACTTGCATAGTCGGATTCCAATCCATGTCGGCTCTTGCGTGAATTTTTTTAATTGGTGTGCCCTGTGTAAACTAGCACACTAGTGCGATGTCTTATCATAGCGCACTGCACACGTATTGTTTGATTAAAAAAAATTTAATTTTTTTTTTTTAAATATGTGCACCATATGTAAAATTAGGGCACCAGTACGCTATTTCATTATAACACACCGCGCATGTACTGTTTGAAAAAACAATTTTTTTTGTTTTTTGTGTTAATTGGTGCACCATTTAACATATACCACATTAGGTCTCTTTGTTGATAGAGATAACCGTACAGTGGTCCCCTGTTTTCGCGGTGCGTTTATAATAATAGGTCGCACCACCCCCTCCATGACACCATATGCTAGAAAAACTAACACTAGATAATTTTAATTAATTCGTCTGTATTAATCGATGTGTTGGTTAACATATAACGCATTGGTACTTCTTGTTGACATAGATCATCATACAGTGTTTACACTGTTTTAGTGGTATGTTTATAAGAACACGACGCACTGACGTCGGTGCGTACAACATTAAAGGTGCACCGGTTACATGATTTTTTTTTACCTGAAAATTTTATGATTTATTTATAAAATATATTAATGAATGGTATGGTACATGTTTCATATTAATAAAGAAATGGTTGACAAGAGATCAAGTAACAAAAATATTGATAGCACATCAAGAAAAACTAAAAAAGCAAGTTCTTCGTAAATTCTTTACAAAAATTATTATTTTTGAACTATATGTAAGTTTAACTAATATGTATTGTTTACTGTGTATCATGCAGAGCTACAAAATGACGAAGCTCGATAAGATTATTTTTGATCTAGAACCAAAAGAGCATAAAATCTTGATAGAAAAATTGCAAAAGGATGAATCAGGTGAATGAAAAAATACTATCGCTCCAATATGAGTTTCTTTTTTTAATTTTCATTAATAATATACTTAAAATTAGTAGATAATATGTTTCAAACAATCTATTAATTCACATATGTTTAATGCTCTACAGAGATCAACAACTCAAAAAATGAATGTTGTTCTAAGAAAAGAAAAAAAATAGAACATGCAAATGAAAATGAATTGCACCTTCGCTCATCTGGAGTGGTGTTGAAGGTTAACGAAAGGGGGCGAAACTTTTACAAAAGTGTGAGGGATATAGTAGAACAAATGTATAGACATTCTTTCCACTTACAATACAAAAATCAATCTAATGATTCCAAGAACCAAATTTTATCTAAACTACAGGAAGAGTTTCCAGAAAATTGGTCAATGAGAAATGTCAGACTTTTAATAGCAAAAACGTACAACAACAAAAAATAATGAATGAAAAAAGTAATATTTCTTTAAATGTTTTTCTAGAATTATATGTATATATTACTAGAAAGAAATCATTTATAAATATCACTTTTGTTATATTTACTTTTCATATATCAATATAAAAAATAAATAGTTTATTATCATGTTACATTTTCAGGAAGATTATGAAAATCTCAAAAGATGAATGAGATGATATCAGAAATATGTTAGTAGGAATGTCCAAAAAGGTGTATAGGATATGGTCAAAGAAATGGACATAATTGCATCACATGAAGAGCCATCTCAACAACATGCTTCAAATGTAATATTTAATCATTGAATTTTTCAATTAGGTACAATAAATAAACAATTTAGCATTAAATATTATTTTTCAAGTATTTTCTTGCAGAAAAAAAAAGAAAATAGAACCCATTTAACACATAAAACAAGATGATAAGAAAGAAAAGGGTTGATATCTAAGTTTGTGAGTAATTGTTACTTCCTTATAACAACTTAACTAGATTTCATTTTTGTATATTTTAAGTTGTTTTACAACAATCATAATTGAATGTCTTCAAACATGTGCTAAAATACAAAGAAGAACCATCAGACGAATTGATTGACATTGGGTTAATATGGGTTGTCATTATATGTTGGCATATCAAAAATTAATTGTGGAATTTGTAAGAATCTATCGATCTTGTTTTACTTAGCTCCGTCTATAATTAATAGAACAGAAAAATATTTTATATTAAATATATGATTTGTTATGGGGTATATAACTTGTAGGAAACAAAGTATGGAACTACGTCAACAAATGAAATCTTGAAAGATGGCATGAAATTTGGTTTTGAAAAAATGTGTATAGTTCATGAGTCAATTGTTGCTATGGTACATCATTTCTTTTTTATTTATATTGATGTATATTATTTAATATTGATTTTTTAGTTATTCTCACCAATGTATATACACTCATTACAATTTATTTTTAAGTTTGTAGATGGAAGGTGAAGAAGAAGAAAAAAATCAACACCGTGAACAAAACACTCCTCAAAATAACCCAAGTCATGGAAGTAGCTTGAGTAGTGACAACAGTTCAAGTGAAGAATGATGATCATTATGTTTGGATATCAAAGCAAGGCGTTGTATTTTTTGAAATATATATCTGTGAAATCAAACATTTTTTTTAATGTAATGGACATAGTGACCCAATTGAAAGGCAAAGGGATACCAATAACTGTCCCATTTTGTATGACAAAGAGAGTCTTATTCATATATATATAATAAAATATGTTTTAATTTATTCTATTGCGTTCTCCATTGTCGTTGTGAAATGTAACACCACTGATTAAATATATAGATGATTAAATATTATAATGAAGAGATGTGAAATCTGATGATATGATATAACAAATTAATCCAAACATCACATTCAAACTCACTAATAAAAATTTAATTGATATGAATATTGTTATAAGATATGTGTCATCTTTTAATGAATAATGAATTTTAAAAAATCACAATAATTATGATATGATATAACAAATTAATCCAAACATCACATTCAAATGCTCTAATTGAAATATAATTGATATGAATATTTTTATAAGATATGTGTCGACTTTTGATGAATAATGAATTTTAAAAAATCACAATAATTGCACTGTCACGGGTCGATGTTTCTAAAAAATACAAAATGAACACCGGTGCGTGTCAGTTACTGTACACCGGTGAGTTTGTATGATAATGTGGACTGGTGTGTTTCTACGACCTATGGGCACTGCATAAATACCAATACCAATTATAACTCTCGGTTCGTTTATGCGATACCATGCACCGGTGCGTTTATGTGAGACTACTCACCAGTGCGTTTCTACGACCTATGGGCACCACACAAATACAAATACGAATTAGAACTATCGGTGTGTTTGTGTGATATTGCGCACCGGTGTGTTTCTATAATACAAAAAACTGGTACGTTAATACAACCTATGGGCACTGCACAAATCCCAATACCAGTTAAAACAGCCCAGTGCGTCGTATTACCTATAGTGCACTTGGTGCAGTTTTAGACATTTACGACCCAGTGAATGCACCTCCGACTACCCCGGGGCGACCGTCTAGATGACACACACCGAGTCGTTGCTAAACGTCTTGGGGCCTCCTTTATTTGTTTTCCGTCTCAGTGCTTGGTAGGTTTGTAGTATTGATGCGTGTGCTCTAAAATGCACCAGTGCGTTGACACTTGATTAGCGCACTAATGAGAAAACCATCTGTAATAATCTTCGACCACCCAGATTTTTTTAGTTGTGTTGAAATTCCATTAGAAGCTCTGCAAAAAACTCCATTGCCAAAAACGGATATTGTAGAATTTTTTTTTTTGACAATTTTGGCCTATTTTATAACACTAAAAACCTTTGTTATAAGATTTTATAGAGGGATTTTCCTTGTAGTTCATGTCTATGTCATGGTCTTTGTTTCTTCTGTGCGATCCCTTCCAATACTCACACCACTACGCGTTACTATGTTAACGCTTGGATCTTCCTGACGCAGTTCCACCCTGATCATTTGGATATTCTAAGCCAGCTGCTAGTTGCGCTTCTCCTTTATTTTAGCTAAGAAAATGGGACACTCTTTAATTTCATGACCAAATTCTTGACAATACTTATAGGAAGTTGTAGTATGATTTTGACAATCCCTTGCAAAATGTCGAGTCTGTCCGCAATTGTTACATATGACCTATCATCATCCATGACCAGTGCCTCCTGCTCGGTCACTCTCTTGGCCTTGGAAACCTTCTCGCGTAGTTGGCGAACCAGAAGATTTTCTCCCTTATACCTTCATTCAATATGCACTAGGATTGTTTTGTATCATTATATCGTAGCTCCTACAATGTTGTTCATCATGCCTTACGGAACTGCAAAAGTTGCAGAACAATTTCTTTGGCGATCTGATGAAATTTTGCAGAAAGTGACAATAGTCTATGGAATGCTGGCCTGCAACTTCGCATATGCTACACTAGACACTAGGCCCTACACTTGGACCTACGCTCGATCCAGGTTTCAATGGACTTGACATCCCATCACTCAAATACTATCTATAGATAGGGCACTGCGCTTTATAGTGACCCTCATCTTTACACTTGATACACCATACCTCCATCTTATTTTTGGGCGAACCTCCTTTCCCTTCTTTAGATCTTGGATCTCCATATGTAGGCTTTCTAAATAAGTTTGAATTAGTTGCACTCCTAAGCTTGTATCAGCTATCGGTGAAGTCTCCAGTTCCATTGTGATCTCTAGCGCTTCAATCTGAGTTGGGATATTCTGTTGTGATAATGGAAGTCTAAGATGAGGAAAAAGTGAAGTAATGAACCATTCTCTATTTGTTCATTTGGGATATTGAAACTAATCTGACTCAATAATGTCTTGAATCACTGATCTACCTCCCATACAGTATCAGTAGTCATCTGCTTAATTTCTTTGATCTCTCTGATACATTGGGATTGCAACTTTGGTTTCTTGAATTCAACATTCAAGGCGGTCTTTGTTTCCACCAATGTAGCATTTGCATTCGTCACGACATACTTCATGTACCAGTATAATGCTCTACCTTGTTGTGTTGTAACCAACTGCACTTTCTTCATACCTTCATTTGTAATATTCTGTGAACTCTATATTTCTTCTGCAACAAACCAGAATTGTTCAGGATCATATGATCCCTTGAACACATGCATCTTTGGGGGTTCGAACATGTTGAATGGGGGAGGTGGAGGTGGAGGCAGTAAAACATAATGGAATGGAGTGATGATGGGGGTGGAGGGTTGGTGAATTTCCTCAGCACTTTGTTGACTTTTAGATCTCAGCAAAAAACTTCTAAGGATAGCAGTGTTGCTTTTTATTTCTTCAGATTCAAACAGTGGTCTATATTCAGTTTCAATGTACGTACTCCAACATGTTTTGAATCACTTACCGATTAGCGTATCACCACATTCTGTTTATTTAAACATCAATCTGGGCACATCCGTAATATACCCTTTTTAGACAATAGCATTTTAATCTTGAACTTCAGTGAATTCAGGTACTTATCTCTAGGGTTTTTGAAGAACCTACGCTCTGCTTTGCTATAAGACACATAAGTCTCGATCGCGAACCCAAAGATAAAACCTCCAAGGATATTTTCTATCCAATAATCAACAACCCTCATGATCTTGTTATCAGTGTTTTTCATCTTCTCAATCAAATATGGGGTCCACACAGTGGGCTTATTGTTTAAATAACCCACCTATGCTACTAGTCGTGATATCCAATCAGACAACTCGCTATCAAACGATATGAAAATTTTCTAGTACTAATTTGTATAAATATACTTTTGTAACCTGTTTTTAGTATAGAAGCACGAACTTCTGTTTTCTTACACAACAAATTCATGCTCTTTTATATCAACCAAAATTTCAATCTCTTCCTTAGATGAATTCCACATCTAGCTATCCCTCAGTCAGATCTCGGTCCCAACAACGGAACCATTTGTGGGCTTCATGGGACCTAGACCCGGGTTCAATGAGACTGAGTAGTCCAACAAAACCCACTATTACCGACCCTTTTGGAAATGACCTACTTGCACACACCTAAGTCTCACACGAGGCAATATAGGGGATGCTACAACCAGGTTTCCGCATCCAGAGGGATAGAGGAGAGTGGCTTTATGATTTTTCCTTCTTTAAAGAGTTTCGCAGGTCAGATCTAGCAAGAGTACAAGCGTTGTTCAACACATCTGTTGAACTTAATAACAGGTTGTGTGATGTTACTTATTCATGCATTAAACAAAGTAATTAACCATAAACCAGACAATTTTATTCAGTTACAGATCAAAACCCTTATTCAGCATAAACATTCAAAACAGTAAGGAAATGAAAACAAATCAATATAACTCAGATATTTCTCAATATTTATTTCATTAATAGCCAGATCCTTCTCATGCATTCACTTTCCACCCTGCACACACAGCTGCAAGGCCCTGCGCACACAGCTGCAGGGGTCTGTGGACATAGATGCAGACTTCCTAAGATCTCTACGCACATAGCTACAGGAGCATTTCCTCTAACTGAAACATAGACTCTAACTCAAAAAAATATTTAATATAAATGCATCAATTATTTCCATATTTTTCTATGACTTCTATCTAGACTCCTTATATAGGTTTGGCATTTACAATACTATGGTCCAAAACCATGGGCAGAGTCAAAAATTCATAAAAATGTCCCATCCAATTACATAATAAGGAGCTTTGACCCACCCCAAAGCCCCTAAGACCACAAATATACTTCACTCTGCACACTCTTCTCCTAGATCCGTAGAGTCTTCTCTACTGCTAAATTCGAGAGGGTCCCAGCTCCAACAATAGTCAGAAGCATCTATATCGATCTCACATGGTTGTTGTAGGTTTGTTAATTTGAGCACAAGTGCAGAGTAGAGATGATGCTTCAACTCAGAAAACACCTTCTGTTGGGATTCAAACCAAAATAATTTTTCTTTCTCTCCGCCCATGGTGACTTGACTGAAAGGCCAAGGGATATAAGAGAACCCCAACACGAACGTGCGGTAGAAATTGGCAAGACCTAGAAAGTTGCAGAGATCTATTAGAGTGGTTGGGACTCATCAATCTGGAATGAATTGTAACTTAGTTGGGTCCACATGCACACCCCATTCATCAATGATGTACCCCATATATTGGCCCTAGGTCATACCAAAAATGCATTTCACCAAATTGGCACACAGCTTGTGTTGTCGCAGAGTTTGGAGGACTTGTCAAATATGGCAGATGTGCTCTTCCCAACTCTGGCTCAATATCAGGATGTCATCCAAATACACCACCATGAATGAGTTGGTGAAGGGTCGCAAGATGTCTTCCATCAACCTCATGAAGGTTGTGAGAGCATTCGTCAACTCGAAAGGGATGACCATCCATTTGAAAAGGTCCTCCTTGGATTTTAAGAGAGTCTTCCACACATTGGAGGGTTCAATTGGTACCTGGTGATACTTGGACTTCAAGTTGATCTTGCTAAAATATTTTTCCCCCTTGATCTGGTCAAAGAGGTCGTAAATCCATGGGATTGGATACCTATTCCTGATAGTGATCTTGTTGAGCACTTGAGAGTAAATATAGAGTCTTCAGGTATCATCCTTATTTTTTACCAACATGATTGGGCTCCCATAGGGTGATGAACTTGTCCTAATTTTCCCTTTCTGTAACAACTCCTAAATCTTCCTCTTTATTTCATCATTCTCCAGAACAGAGCATCAATATATCGGTCCATTGGGCAGTGACGAACCTGGGGTCAGTCCAATGGAGTGTTTGACCTGACAATGTAGAGGTACCCCTATGGGTGAGGTGAAGATGTCCCTGTAATCCTCCACGACCTTGTCCATCTGCTATTGTTGTGGGGAGGATCCCTATCTATAGGTCATGGCCACAATATTTTTATTTCCCTGAGGGAGAATAATAAGGAAAAAAAAATTCTCAGTTTGGGAAATGAGCTTACTACATTTCTTCACTGTGATAAAATAGATGGAGGTAAGTGGTTCTATCTTCAGTATTATGCACAACTTATTTCCCAAAGTAATTATAATAGTTTGAGGCCTAAACTCATACACAACATATTGCTTCCACAAGTATGGTTGGTGTATAAATTATATAACTTATGTGTTATATGTCCAAGATTCTCCTGATCTCACACTATTTTAACTTCATGCAAAATACATAAACTACTCCACCATTGATCATTTGTGGAAAATTAAATCAAGATTGCAATGCACACTTGAAACTATAAAAAATCACACACATTAACACAATTGTTTAACGGGAAAGCCTGAAGTTGAAAACCCCAGCTATCTGTATATAATATATGTCATAGAGATCATGTAACAATCCTCATACAAAGCTAATCATATCAAGCTCTCAGTACAATACAATCTCTACACACTAATCAGGCCCGATCTTGCAAATCCATGCACCTATCTTTTCCACCTGCTAGCCTGCTAATCCAGGTGGATATTGGTGGTCACCCACCTATTCCACCTAGGGCTCCACCATTTTCTATTTCAGTTTTTCAGTTTCGGCACAGTTTACTATTTTTAGCAGTTTTTCAGGACTTGAACTTCCGGAGCCGTTTTGAGGCCCTAAACGACGTTTTTTGGGAAAATGGAGAGAAACATGGGTCCATGGACTATTGTTGCTCATTCCAAATTTGTATTCCTCAGATAGATCTTTCTAACGAGGTATGGTACGCGTCAAATGGAGATCGTATGCCAAAGTTACGCCCCTGGGAAGTTGAAACACCAATTTACCCAAACGGGGCCCATAGTTTTGGCGCTTCATCTCCTAGGGTTAGGGTTTTTGTTGTTTAGGATTTCCCATTGTTTCTAAATAATAAATAGGCCCTCGAGCCTCATTGTAACTCAGTTCAGAGGCCTGTAGCCGCCACATCTCTTCTCAGAGATAGCTACCAGCGCCCTAGCTAGTTTTATTTCCATTCTGTCTTTAAGCAAATTTCAGTTCTTTGATATTAATGAAATGAAGTGTTATTTCCGCTGCATCTCTGTATTTATGGTTATGTGTTTATTCTGTTGCGTTCCTGCATAAATCCGGATCAGTGGTATCAGAGCGGTCTGCTTTTTCTCGATCCTTCTTTGCATGTCCCCAACGAGGTCGGGGTATAAGGAACTAGGGCTCGATCTGGTGGAACCTTTGCAAGATCAGCCTCGCAAACCTCGACGGACGCCCATGGGGGACGAAAAGAAAGATGAGGGAGCAGGAGATCCTATCAAAATATTGCTCGAGGAGGCCCTCGAAAAACAAAGGAACGCGATGATGGATAACTTCGCTCAGATCCTTCAACGGCTACCCACCGGCGGCGCATCTGCATCCAGCAGCCACTCTGGAGGCGCGACTCCTTTTAAGGTACAAGTAAATTTTGACATTCCCATATTTGAGGGTCAAATAGACGCAGATGCCGTAGATAGATGGTTGAATATGTTAGAAGGATATTTCTTGGTTCATGACTTTTCAGACCGGGAGAAGATTATTTTTGCACTCCTCAAAGCTACCCCCCATGTTAAGGACTGGTGGGAAACCTACTGTGAGAACAAGGACCAGACAAAACCCTCTCTGTTCTCGGCCGTACCAACTTGGAATTCTTTTCGAGACGCCGTCAAGGAACAATACTATCCCGTGGGGAGCTATGAGGACAATTACATACAATGGACCACGCTGCAACAACAAAGGGATCAAGATGTGCATGAGCTGACGAATCTGTTCCATACCCTGCGCACAAAGTTGGGTATCAAAGATTCAGAGAAACATTTGGTGCTAAAGTATTGCAGCTGTCTGCACAGATACATTCAGGAGGAAATGGAGTTCCTCGACATCTCCTCACTTGGTACGGCATACCGGTATGCTGCCAAGATTGAGCAGAAATTCAAGCAGAAGAAGCGAGACTTTGGATCTGCGAATCAAAAGAAAGGGAAAGGTGCTTCCAAACCGCAGAACAAAGGACCGAGCCAAGGCATGGCGGCTAAAGACAACTCATCGAAGCCACAAGAAAAGAACAGCACCGCAAAGCCCAAGAAGGACACGGGAAAGTGGTGTGAGTTCCATAAGAGCTCCACTCACAACACAAGTGAGTGTCGGGCCAAGCAGTCGCTAGTGGCCGAGATGAGGGCTTCTGAGTCAGATGCATGCTCTAACTCCGAATCAGAACCTGAAAAGGCAAATGAAAAAGGGAAACAGATTATTGATGCGGAGCCCAACGCCACTGTTGCCACTGCAAAGATCCAAAAGGAGGAACCAGAAGATCCAGAGGAGGAGGAACATCTCTTCCACTCCCAGATGTGGGTAAAGGGCTCCCCGGTACAGTTCATTGTCGACAATGGGAGCCAAAAGAACCTCATTTCAGCAGACGCCGTGAAGCGGTTGGGCTTGCCGACCACAGCTCACCCACATCCATACACCATCGGGTGGCTTCACCAAGGACGAGATCTCCGCGTCATCCAGCAGTGTCGCCTTCCCTATAGCATCAAGCCCTTCACGGATGAGGTATTATGTGATGTTGCTCCTATTGATGTTTCTGATGTATTATTAGGACAACCATACTTGTGGAAGCGTCATGCTGTGTATGAGTCTCGACCTTGTGCTGTTATTATTACTTTGGGAAATAAGTTGTACAGGATACCAGAGGTACCACCTCCTACGACTATCTCTTTGGTTACTGCAAAACAATGTAGTAAGCTCATTTCCCAAACCAGGAAATTCGTTTTCCTGATGATCCGCCCCCAGGGCAAGAAGAAGGCTGTGGCCACGACCTCCAGACAGGGCCCCTCTGCACGACAACAACAAATGGATAAGGTCGTGGAGGAGTACGGGGACATCTTCACCTCACCCACAGGGGTTCCTCTGCACTGCCAGGTCAAGCACCCGATTGATCTGACCCCAGGTGCGCCACTACCCAATGGACCGATCTATCGACACTCTGTTCTGGAAAATGATGAAATCAAAAGGCAGATTCAGGAGCTGTTGCAGAAAGGTCACATCAGACCAAGTTCATCGCCCTGTGGGAGCCCGATCGTGTTGGTACAGAAGAAGGATGGGACGTGGAGACTCTGTATTGACTATCGGGCGTTGAACAAGATCACTGTCCGAAATAGGTACCCAATCCCACGGATTGATTACCTTCTGGACCAACTCAAAGGTGCAAAATATTTCAGCGAGATTGACTTGAAGTCTGGGTATCACCAGGTACCAATTGAACCCTCCGATATGTGGAAGACTGCCTTCAAAGCCAAGGAAGGCCTTTTCGAATGGCTGGTCATGCCTTTCGGGTTGACGAATGCTCCCGCCACCTTCATGAGGATGATGGACGACATCTTGCGGCCATTCATCAACTCATTTTTAGTGGCGTACTTGGATGACATTTTGATCTTCAGCCAGACTTGGGAAGAGCACCTTCACCACATCTGACAAGTCCTCCAAACACTGCGGCAACACAAGTTGTGTGCCAATTTCGAGAAGTGCACTTTTGGCATGACCCAGGTTCAATATCTAGGATACATTATTGATGAAAGGGGGGTGCATGTGGATCCAGCCAAGATCCAAGTCATTCGGGATTGACCAGCCCCAACCACTATAACAGAGCTTTGCAGCTTTCTGGGTCTTGCTAATTTCTACCGGAGGATCGTGTTGGGATTCTCTCATATCACTTTTCCCTTGATTCAAGTCACCAAGGGAGGAGCGAGAGAAAAATTTTTTTGGTCGGAACCTCAACAGAAGGCGTTCACAGAATTGAAAAATCGCCTCTGTTCTGCCCTAGTGCTCACTTTACCAGACTTGCAACAGCCATTTGAGATCGAGACAAATGCCTCTGACTATGCTATTGGGGTAGTTCTTACTCAACAGGGAAATCCAGTGGAATTTCACAGTGAGACATTGTCTGACACAGTTCGCAAGTACCCCACATATGACGAATAAATGTAATCAATTGTGTAAGCTTGTCGACAATGGAAGCATTACATTTTGGGGAAGGAAACAATCATCCACACAGACCATAGGCCCCTGCAGTTCATACAGACACAAGGGAAGTTGCCGAATGATCGCCATCAGAAGTGGTCCACATATCTGCAACAGTTTCATTTGAACATCAAGTACAAGAAGGGTAGCACCAATCATGTTGCAGACTGCCTCAGCCGACCACCGATCGTGGCGCTCACCACTGTGCTCAACTCTTGTGGGCACAAGACTTCTGATTGGCCATTTCTCTATGAGAGTGACCCAGAATTCGGCCAAACTTACATGGCACTCTTGGGGGGTACGCAAGTTCCAAATTTTCACCTCCAAGATGCACTTTTATGTCACATGGGACACCTTTGTGTTCCTTCAAGCGAGCGTGCCAAGATGATATGGGAAGCACACTACAGTCGATTCGCTGGGCATTTCGGGGTCGAGAAAACAGTAGCAATACTACAGAAGTATTTCTATTGGCCGAACCTTCGAAAGGATGTCGAGAAGCACATCAGATCCTGCACTGCTTGTGCCATTGCCAAACCGGCCATCAAGAAGCAAGGCCTATATACTCCTCTACCTACCCCTAGTCGACCTTGGGAATCCATCTCCATGGATTACATGTCGGGCCTGCCTTCTACTAAGCAGGGAAATGATTGTGTTTTTGTGGTCGTTGACAGATTCTCGAAGATGGCCATTATGGCGGCCTGCAAGAAGAATATCACAGCAGAAGCCACTGCTAAACTCTTTTTTGAACGAGTGTGGGTGCACTTTGGGATCCCACAGTCTATCATATCAGATCGGGATAGCAGGTTCCTCAGCACATTTTGGTCCAGCCTCTGGTCGATGTTGGATACCAAGCTCACCAAGTCCACAGCTTTCCATCCCCAAACAGATGGCCAGACAGAGGTCATCAACAAAATGATTGTACACATTCTGCGCATGTACAATTCAAAGCATCCACGCACATGGGACGATAGCCTCCCCTATGTACAACATAGTTATAATCGGGCTCTCCACAGTTCAATCGGCCATAGCCCCTTTCAGGTGGGCTTGGGATTCCAGCCACTATGTCCCATTGACGTAGCCATGCCATTTGCAGCTGCTCAGGCCAATTCAGCTCATGTCCAATCTGAAGTTGACAAAGCAAGTAGCTTCATCAAGCGCATTCAACACATCCGCCAACAGGTTCATGATATATTGGACAGAGCCAATGCCAAGTACAAGCAACGCCATGATCAACACCGGGTGCCACACAACTTCCAGGTGGGTGATAAAGTATGGCTACATTTGCAGAAGGAGCGCCTCACTGGACCCCACCGCAAGCTTCGCCCGCTCCGATACGGGCCGTACACCATCACCAAGGCTGTAGGGAACAATGCATTCGAGCTCAGTATTCCACCATTCCTTAGTCTGCACCCAGTCTTCAATGTGGATCGCCTTCGTCCTTACTTCCCACCTCTACTGGACACCTCGGACATTGCAGAACAACTCACACCAACAGAGTTAAATCCAGACTGCATGGAACAGGCCACCACAAATTGTATCATGGACATGCAAATCAAGAACACTCGCCAGCAGAAGATCCAACTATATCGGGTTGTCAAAGCTGGCCAACTCCTGCACCAAGGAAAGTGGTTCACCAGGGACCAAGTTCAGCAGAAATTTCCTCATCTTATGGAGGAACTTAACGCAATGGGGACCATTGCTTCCTAAGGGGGGAGGAATGATCCAGGTGGATATTGGTGGTCACCCGCCTATTCCACGTGGGGCTCCACCATTATCTATTTCATTTTTTCAGTTTCGGCACAGTTTACTATTTTTAGTAGTTTTTCGGGTCCTAAACTTCTGGAGCCGTTTTGAGGCCCTAAACGACGTTTTTTGGGAAAACGGAGAGCAACATGGGTCTATGGACCGATGTTGCTTATTCCAAATTTGTAGTCCTCAGATAGATCTTTCTAATGAGGTATGGTACGCGTCAAACGGAGATCGTATGCCAAAGTTACGCCCCTGGGAAGTTGAAACACCAATTTACCCAAACGGGGCCCATAGTTTTGGCACTTCATCTCCTAGGGTTAGGATTTTGGCTGTTTAGGATTTCCCATTGTTTCTAAATAATAAATAGGCCCTCGAGCCTCATTGTAACTTAGTTCAGAGTCCTGTAGCCACCACATCTCTTCTCAGAGATAGCGACCAGCGCCCTAGCTAGTTTTATTTCCATTCTGTCTATAAGCAAATTTCAGTTCTTTGATATTAATGAAATGAAGTGTTATTTCCATTGCATCTCTGTATTTATAGTTATATGTTTATTCTGTTGTGTTCCTGCATAAATCCGGATCAACTGCCTCTACTGCGCAATCCCTGCTGAAGAATGGCACTAAATGAGTTCGAATTTCTCCAGCCTTTCTCACGCAATCCTCATTGGCATCTCCACTGAGTGTTGGATGCAATCAATGCATCACTATAGTCACAACTGATAGTCTATCTTGCCTTTTCACCTATCTCTCCACTAGTCTCCACTGAAACTTCCATGCACTGTAGTTAACTGCTATATTTTTCAGTTGATTATTGAGTTATTATTTGTGAATTAATTAACTAATTAATTCACTCCACTCTCACTAGTGTATCAATCAGTTAGACTAGATACAACTAGCTCAATTGAGTCTAACTGAGTTAAACTAAATACAACTCCATAACTACCTCTTCCAACTGTGTCATAACTCTGCCACTTGAGTTCTAATTGAGTCCTCCATGCAATAGCTCCAGTAAACCCTTAGGAATAGCGTAATTCCTTCTGTCAGCTGTTGTGCCACATCTATACATTGAACTGAAGTGCTCCAAGAGAATAAGTTGTTGTTTAGAGTCCAAATATTATTAAGAGCTAATAATATTCGACATATCTATTTTTAGATTGGCAGTCTAAAAATAAACTCCGCCCAAAATGTCTAAAAATAAAAGTCCATCTATTTTTCCAACTTGACCAACCATCCACAAATAGCATCCTGCAACTCATAGAATATGATCGACATGTCTAAAAATAGACTTTGCGCCAAAAATAGCCTGCGGGCCCACTTAGTGAAGGCGACTCTTTTCACTAAGCTCATCATCTTGTTGAATCTCAACGCTCCCTCTCAACAAGATAGGGATTATCTGCCACCCCGATCCTGTCTCTATGGTATTCGAATTTTCTCCTGGTGAGCATCTTCGTCAGAATATCTGCATCCTAATCTTCCGTAGGAATGTAAGTAAGCAACATGATCCTCCGTTGCACAAAATCTCTGATATGATGGTACCGGATATCAATATGTTTAGATCTATCATGAAATACTGGATTAATCGAGAGTTTAATGCAACTCTGATTATCACAATATATCACAGTATGATCTAAATGAGAACTGAACAAACCGACTAGGATCTTCCTTATCCATATAGCCTCGCATGCAACCAAACTTGCTGCCATGTACTCAGCCTCCACTGAATTGAGTGCCACGGATATTTGTTTCCTGATGTACCAAGAAACTATTGTAGATCTGATACTGAAAATCCCTCCAGCTGTGCTCTTTCTGTCTATTGGGCTTCCTGCCCAATCTGCATCTGTGAAGCCATGCAGCTTCACCTTATCCAACTGTCTGTACCACAATCCATACCCAGATGTGCCCCTGAGATACCTCAGGACATGCTTTCCTACTTTCCAAAAGAGCTTGGTAGGCTTAACCATCGCTTGTGAAAGCTGGTTCACCGCATAGCATATTTCTGGTCTTGTATTGACTAAATACATGAGCGAACCAACCAACTGTCGATAAACAGTGGCATCCACTACTTCTGTCGATGTATCATCCTCCTTCCTCCAACCACCAGGAAGAGGAGTGTCGATAGGCTTGTAGCCTTGCATGTGAAACTTCTCCAGTATCTCCCAGGCGTACTTGCCTTGAGACACAAACAGTTCACCTTTCCGCTGCCAAATTTCCAATCCCAGGAAATAATGAAGGAGGCCCAAATCCTTCATCTCGAACTCCTTTGCAAGATCTGCCTTGCATGAGTGTATCAAAAATTCATCACCCGTTAGTATTAAATCATCTACATAAAGCACAATGATCAAAAGCTTACCCTCCACCACAATCTGGTATAGGTTTGGATCCGCCTCACTCTTAGTGAAACCAAGTCTGGTGAAATAACTGTCTATCCATGTGTACCAAGCACGAGGTGCTTGTTTCAGCCCATACAGCACTCTTTTGAGCCTGCACACATGCGACTCGATGCTGAAGATTTTGAATCCTTCAGGATGCTCAATGTACACCTCCTCCTCAATGATTCCATTGAGGAACACAATCTTCACATCCATCTGATGAATGTGTCAACCCATCTGCGCTGAGAGAGCAAGGATGGTCTGTATGTAAGAATACCTTGCAACAGGTGCAAAGGTTTCTTCATAGTCAATCCCCTCGATCTGTGAGAAGCCCTGGGCAACAAATCTTGCCTTATACTTCTCAACGCTCCCATCAATAGCTTGCTTCACTTTGTAGATCCATCTCGAACCTACCACTGATTTCCCTTCCGGCCTTGGGACAATCTCCCACGCATTTTTTCTGACAATCGAATCATACCCTTCCACCATGGCATCTATGCATGCGAGATCCTCCATAGCTTCCTCGAAAGAGGATGGCTCTGTCATGATACACTTGCTCATCAGAGCCATGTATCCAGTAAATCGGTCAGGTGACTGCCTCTATCTGCATTGTGATGTAGGAACTCCTACATTCTACACTGCATCAAGATTCATTCGCTCACCTTCTGTAGTTCACTTCCGCCCTCTGATGTTTGGTGCTGCATGAGTGCTTTCTTCCACTCGAACCTCCTCTTGTGGCTGATCCACATCTTTAGGAACAAGTAGCTCCTCCTCTGTATGCAAGTGTAGCTCCCTCTCAAGTGAAAACTTCATGGCTTTCTCCTCATGAAATTTGATATCCCATCGCATGACAGTCATTCGACTGTCTGGAAAATACACACGATAATTGTGGGGTGTTTCTGTGTACCCCACAAATATCCCAACCTCTGTGGTCGGCTCTAGCTTCTTCCTGGCATCCTTCGTCACATGAATGTAAACAGGTGAGCCAAAAATATTCAAATGAGAAATATCGGACTTCTTACCAGAAAACGCCTCTTTGGGTGTACTCATGCCAAGTACTCTATGAGGACAATGGTTTTGCACATAAACCGCAATGTTGCATGCCTCAACCCACAAGTGTATGGGAAGGCCCTGATCATGCAACATCGCTCGTGCAGCACCCACGATCGTTCTGTTCTTTCTCTCCGAGACCCCATTTTATTGTGGGTTATGAGGCGCTATGAGTTCTCTTCGAATTCCTTCTTTGCAGCTACAGAAGTCTTTGAATTTTCCAGAGATGTATTCACCACCATTATCGCTCCTTAGAGCTTTCACCTACTTCCCTGACTCCTTCTCAACCAGTGCCTTGAACTCACAGAACTTTGAGTATGTCTCATTCTTCTTCTGCATGAAGAAGATCCAGCACTTACGAGAAAAGTCATCAAAAAATATCACATAATACCTGTGATTTGATGTTGAAGCAACCGAGAAATGTCCACACACGTCTGTGTGAATTCTCTCAAGGATCGTCGAAGCACGAATATCCTTCTCATGAAAAGTGGTCTTCACAAATTTTCCCAAAGTACATCCCTTCCACTGATCTGACTGCGCAAGTGTACCTTTGGGAAGCCCAGTAGAAATCTGCTGCAAAATTTTCCAAGCGCCATAGTGAATATGGCTCAATCTCCTGTGCCACAATTCACCCTCATCTCATCTCACCACTCCTTCTACTTTTCCTGCCATTGCAGTGCAACCATCTACCTACAATTGATAAAAATTCTTAACTCGAATCCCTATCCTCCTGGTTTGACTGGTTGTTTTATGTCAAAGGAAGGCTTTTCCCTCACTGAAAACAACATCATAACCCTTGTCTTCCAACATTGCCATGAAGATTAGATTCTTCTTCAATTCTGGAACATGCATGACATCCTTCAAGATGAAAGGTTTATCGGACTCCCTCTCAAAGGAAATGGTCCCGATACTAGTCGCATTGTATCTACCATCATCGCCCATCTCGATGTGCACTCCAAGATCCTTTTCCTCCAGATCACTAAACAAATATTTGTCTTCAGTCATATGGAAAGACACACCACTGTCAAGAAACCACACCGATCCCATCACACTTGAAACCAAGCATGCGATCAAAGAAAATTCGTGCTGAAACTGCGAAGCTAAGGCCTTTCCTACTGCAGAACCTCTTATTTTTCTTCTTCTGTGGGCAATTAGTGGCGAAATTCTCGTGCTGGTGATAGTGAAAACACTTCACCTTGGACAAATCCTGCTTCTTGCCTTTAGCTTCGGATTTGGAAGATTTCTTCCCTTTTCCTTTCCGAGCTTTGGCAGCCAAAGTGAAATTTTCTTCATCTTCATTCTTCGATGAAGATCTACCCCTGGTACCCCGCCTTATCTCCTCCTGCACAAGATCCGACCAAAGTCGCTCCCATCCTGGTAGTTTCTCCCGTCCATTAATAGAGTCTTCGTAGCTATGCCAACTCTTCGGAAGCCCAAGGAGAGTCAAGCTCACCAAGTATTCTTCATCAACAGTAACCCCTACACTTCCCATCTCATCCTTGCAGTGGACAAACTTCGTGAGGTATTTTGGTATACTATCGCCTTTCTCCATTTTTATTTTTCTGAGCTTGTCTTTAAGCGCCAACTTCCTCTGGTCACTTCTGCTTTGGAACAAGTCTGTCAAATCCTTCCACATTAAGAATGGAGTGGCTTTCTCATGAAGGTTGGACACAATGTGGTCCTTCACGCCTTCCAACAAAATCGTTCAACACTTTTCTACCTTCTTTTTCCATGCGTTAAGTGCGGCTGCATCGCTAGAAGCAGGCTTCGGAATATCAGCATCCATGAACTCCTTTAACCCATTATCATCCAGCACCGCCCCCATCATGTCCTTCCATGCTATGTAATTCAAGCTCCCATCAAGGGCATACTCCAATCGCAATCCGTTGAAAGACATTTCAATGAATGCTCAACTTCGACACCAAGAAAACACTGTAGCAAATTCGAATTCCACCAGCACAAAACTCAATCGCCTCAATAATTGAAATCTCCCCCAATGATCAATACTGCTCTGATACCATGTAGAAATTATATAAATTATGTGTTATATGTCCAAGATTCTCCTGATCTCACACTATTTTAACTTCATGCAAAATATAGAATCTATTCCACCATTGATCATTTGCGGAAAATTAAATCAAGATTGCAATGCACACATGAAACCATAAAAATTCACACACATTAACACAGTTGTTTAACGGGAAAGCCTGAAGCTGAAAACCCCAAATATCTGTATATAATATATTTCATATAGATCATGTAACAATCCTCATACAAAGCTGACCATATGAAGCTCTCAGTACAATAAAATCGCTACACACTAATCAGGCCCGATCTTGCAAATCCATGCACCGATCTTTGCCACCTGCTAGCCTGCCTCTACTGTGCAATCCCTGCTAAATAATGGCTCTGAATGAGTTCGAATTGCTCCAGCCTTGCTCACGCAATCCTCGTTGGCATCTCCACTGAGTGTTGGATGCAATCAATGCATCACTATAGTCACAACTGATAGTCTATCTTTCCCTTTCACCACTCTCTCCACTGGTCTCCACTGAAACTGCCATGCACTGTAGTTAACTGTTGTATTGTTCAGTTGATTAATGAGTTATTATTTGTGAATTAATTAACTAATTAATTCGCTCCACTCTCACTAGTGTATCAATTAGTTAGACTAGATACAACTAGCTCAACTGAGTCTAACAGAGTTAAACTGAATACAAATCCATAAAATCTGTGCATTGAACTGAAGTGCTCCAAGAGAATAAGTTGTTGTTTAGATTCCAAATATTATTAAGAGCTAATAATATTCAACATATCTATTTTTAGACTGACAGTCTAAAAATAGACTCTGCCCAAAATGTCTAAAAATAGAAGTCCATCTATTTTTCCAACTTGACCAACCATCCACAAATAGCGTCCTGCAACTCATAGAATATGATCGACATGTCTAAAAATAGACATAGTCTAAAAAGATACTTTGTGCCAAAAATATCTTGTAGGCCCACTTAGTGAAGGCGACTCTTTTCACTAAGCTCATCATCTTGTTGAATCTCAACAGTTGGCCTAATAATACATTACAAACTTCAAGAGGAGCAACATCACACAGCACTTCGTTTGTGAAGGGCTTGATATTGTAGGTAAGGAGACACTGATACCTGACGTAGAGATATCGTCCTTGGTGAAGTGACCTGATTGTGTACGGTTGCAGGTGTGTTGTGGTCGATAAGCCTTGACGCTTCACAACCTCAGCTGAAATTAGGTTCTTTTGGCTTTTGTTGTCGACATTGAACTGCAACAGAGAAACCATCACCCACATCTAGGAGTGGAAGAGGTGGTCCCCCTCCTCTGTATCTTTGGGCTCCTCCTTATGTATCTTAGTGGTGGCAACGGTGACACTAGGCTCTGTGTCAATAATTTTCTTCCCTTTTTCATTCCCCTTGTTAGGTTCTGACTTAGAGTTGGAGGATGTGTCTGATTCAGAAGCCTTTAGCTTAGTCACAAGTGACTGCTTGGCCTGAGACTCACTTGTATTGTGAGTGGGGCTCTTATGTAACTCACACCACTTTCCCGTGTCCTTTTTTGTCTTCGTGGTGTTCTTATTTTCTTGCAGCTTCGACAGGTTGTCCTAGATTGCCCCGCCTTGGATTTTTCCTTTGTTCTGCAGTTTGGTGGCACCTTTCCCTTGCTTCAAATTCATAGATCCAAAGTCTTGGTTCTTCTGTTTAAATTTTTTCTTGAACTTGGCAGGGTATCATTATGTTGCTTCGAGCGAGGAGATGTCTAGGAACTCCATTTCCTCCTAAATGTACTTATGAAAACAACTACGATACTTAAGCACCAAGTGTTTCTCCAAATATTTTATACCCCACTTTCTGCGCAGGGTATGTAATACATTAGTCAACTCATGCACATATTGATACCTTTGTTGTTGTAGTGTATTCCATTGTATGTACTTGTCCTCATATCTCCCCATGGGGTAATATTGTTCCTTGATGGCATCTCAAAAAGAATTGCAAGTGAGTTCTGTTGAAAATAGTGAGGGTTCTCGCTCGTTCTTGTGTTCGTAGTAGGTTTCCCACCAATCCTTAACACGGGGGGGGGGCGACTTTGAGGAGAGTAACCATAATATTTTACCTATTGGAAAAATCATGAACTTAAAAATAACCTTCCAACATATTTAACCATCTATCTATGATGTCTGCATCTATCTAGCCTTTAAACATGAGAATGTCAAAGTTGACTTGTACCTTGAAGGGAGTGGCACCTTCAGAGTCACTTCTAGACAAAGATGCATTACCTTTGGGCATCCGCCAAATGATATGGGCAAAGTTGTCCATCATCACATTCCTCTGCCGCTCGAGGGCTTCTTATAGAAATATTTTGAAAGGATCTCCTACTCCCTCATCTTTATTTTCTTCTACCATCGAAGGCTATCGAGGTTTGCAAGGCTGGTCTTGTAAAGGTTCAACCAGTTTGATCCATAAATCCTTATACCCTAATATCGTTGGGGACATGCAAATAAAAACAGAGAAAGAATAGATCGCTCTAATACCACTGATCCGAACTCAGACATGAATGCAACAAAATACAAATATAAACCATAAATATGGAGATGCACCAGAAATAAAAATTCATTCATTAATATCAAAGAACTAAAATATTCTTATAGACAAAATGGAAATAAACTAACTCAAGCGATGGTAGCTTATCTCTAAGAAAATATGTGGTGGCTACATGCCTTTGAACTATGTGGAAATGAGATGCAAAGACCTATTTACTATTGAAAAATAATGGAAAACCCTAAACATTCAAAAACCTAACCCTAGGAGATGAATTGCCAACAATGTGGACCCTGTTGGGGTAAATTAGTACATCAACTTCCTAGGGTCGTAACTTTGGCATACAATATTCGTTTGACGCACACGATACCTCATTAGAATGATCTATCTAAGGACCACAAATTTCAAATGCAAACATGGGTCAAAGACCCATGTTTGCTCATTTTCCAAAAAAAAATGTCGTTTAGGGCCTCAAAACAGCGTCGGAAGTTGAGGACCCGAAAAATACCAAAAATAGTAAATTGTCCTACGATTAAGGAAACTAAAAACTAAAAGAAACAATGGATAGGGTCCAAGTGGAATAGACGGGTGGCCACCAATATCTACCTCGATCACTAATGTTACAACACTACTCAATATGAGAAAGATTTGTAGGTCCTACCATGTCCAACTTGGAGTATAGTTAAAGAATTTTTATGTATGTTGCTTAGTATGCGAAACATATTTAATACCTCCCATGCTAAATATGGATTTGACATGTGGTGTGTGTGTGTTTCTGTATATATAATGAATCAAACTCATAATCTATGTATCAAGTGTGAACAAATTTCTTTTTAGAATCTATAACTTGGGAAGATGGACACAATTTAAGGGATTTGATCCCTCTTGGTACATAAGAGATTTAAGACGAATTTATACTAGTAATATTGGAAGAGCTTGTTACACCATTTTTTGGTCATCTAACCTATTATCATTAGATGAACCCAAGTACACCATGTAAGACCAATTTTACCCTAAGTAAAATTTCTTTCACTATGTGAAATAACTTAGTAAAACACCTTTATTAAGTTGTTTATGGTATAAACAGGAAACCCTAAAAGGAAATAATAAACAAATCTATATTTGTTTATATTTCCTGGTCATATTTAACCCAAAACAAGGAAATAAATTAAATAAATCCTTATTTATTTGATTATTTCCTAGGAATAAGTTATTTAAATCCTTATTTAAATAATATTCCTAGTTAAATTTGACTAAATCATTTATAAATAATTAAATAAATCATTATTTATTTAATTGTATTCCCACCCCAGTTCAACCCATTCCCTTAGTTGCTTCCGTTGCTACAGTGCCACCCACACCTCAACAGGACCCCTCTCCTGCTGTGACAGCTACGGGAAAGAAAATAAAAGCTCGCAAGGGAGCATCCAAAGACAAGGCCACCCCGCCTGACCCTACCCTTCCTCCACCTGCTAAGCCTTGTGCCTTGTGTGATGGTGTCATTCATGCCACCCATACTTGTCCTGAGTTGCCCCATATCAAACCCATGGTTAAAGTCGTGTTCCCTGAATCTACGGTCCCTGAATCCTCTGTTTCTTCCTCATTCGCAGCTAAGAACCCAAAGAATCTTCACACCAACAAACCTTGTGCTTTTTGTAGTGTCCATGGCCATTATTCTCACCATTGTCCTCACCTCACGCATTACCAAGTCTCTTTAGAGGTCATTCGTGAGTACAAAACCAATCCCCCTCTCCTATCCTCACGCAGTATGCGTCAGGCCAACTCAAGGATCCCCCTGATACCACTGACATTCCTCCTCCTGATGTTGAGATTTCAGAACCTGCTGCCCCCCTCCTATACCTATCATCATCCATCCGACCCTCGAAGTACATTCCCTCTGAATCCACTCCATCTGTTTTGCTTGATTCCCCTTCAGCAACATTCTTGGGCTCTACATGCTTTGACCATCTTTTTACTTGTTCTTCTGTCATCCCCTACGACGATTCGTATGTGCGCCTTTCTTCCCATGCTGATGGTTTAGGTAGCTTTGCAGCGTCATGTGGTTTCCTCGACCTTTCCCTTTCCTCCCATAACCAGGATGATACCATCAGTATCTATGATGTCCTTCGCAGCATGAGCTCCCGCTTTTCCTACAATAGTTCTCATTCATCACCCTCTAGTCGATCTATGAGTCCTAGCCATCCTACCCAGACTACTCCCTCCCATAGTTGTCGTTTGATGTCTATCCTATACTCATGCTGCCCTCATTATTCTCCTTCCTCCCATTTCTTGTCTTGTGACACTATTCCACTGGACCTCTCGTCCACACATTATATTGGTTATGACGATGGGGCAAGTCACTATTCCCGGAATCTCACCTCGGCCGCATGGGCCATCTTTACCCCCTTGCATACCCTCGTTCTTTCGAATGGGGTCTGCATTGGTAATGCCACCAATAATTAGGCCAAATATGATGCAGTACATGGTCTCTTAGCTGATGCCCTCTCTCATCGCATCCTCCATCTGCATGTTCGTTTAGATTCCCTACTTCTTGTCTTACAACTCAATGGTGTCTATCGTGTGCATAACCCTATCCTTTTTAGACAATATTTATGAGTGAAACTTTTGATACATGACTTTAGATTCATTACTTTCAACCATGTACCTAGAAGTCAAAATCACTACGTAGATAGAATTGCAAATCATGTTCTAGACTGGCATTTATCACACACAAGACCATAACATTTCAAACTATCAACACAATGCATATACATAATATATATCATATAACATGTTTTTAGAGTTCATCTACTCTAAAAAATATGACGTGCCCATAACATGTTACACAAAAAAAAACTCAAAAAACTGGGGGGCACCACTTGCCCCTACATACACACTGGGGTGCACCACCTGCCCTACATCTAATCACTCTCTGGAGGATCTCGAGCTAACGGCTCTGCCCTCGCAACTCATAGATCACGCACAATCTGACCAACCATTGCCATGCGTCGCATGATACCTCGCCATTCCGAGGGTAGCCCAATACATAGCTCTATGTACTGGTCGTCTAAATCCTGCCAACCCTGCTCTGACACACCGGTCAGGAGCCCCTCACATCTACGACGAATGTCCTCCAAAAGAGCGGCCATATCCTCGTTCTGTGTCGTCCTCGATCCACTAGCACCTGCAGTTCCGGTTGCTGCAGGTCGTCCCATATATCTGGCCGGTTTCACCGGAGCTATATCTGCATTCCAAAAAGTATAAGGATCAGTACCATAAATACTATTCACAAACTTTAACATGCACATAACAGATTAGTTACTTGTCACTTACCATCAGGCCCCCATACTCGACCAGGTGGAAGCGGCAAGTCTGGATCTCCCCAATAACTCATCCCACTATAGGGATAGTTGTCTATGTACATTGGCATATGATACCAATGGGCGAAGAACTCTGGTCAGAACACTCGTCCGACCGCCCCTCCCCCTCCCCTACAGAGTAGTCGTCCCCACCAACGCATCCTGGGTTCTCTCGGATCCCCATCAAGTAGTTGTACACGAGGTCGCAAGGTCGGGATCTTCTCAAAAAAGAAGGAGCACAATACAGTCCCATAAGCACAATCATGGTTCACTTGCCACTTACACAGCGATAGCTATCGTTTTAATGACACCAACATCATCTGGGCCCACCCATAGTAGGTTCCACTCAACACACTTTTTACAATCATCATCTGCCCTCCAGTGATGTGATGGAGTGCCTGGCTGCCCAAGATCCGAAACACTGTTGCTGCCATTTCCCGGGTCTCCAACCTCTCTAGATCCCCAATCGATATCTGAGTCCCTTTGACTCGGACACCTGGACGACAATGTCGCTCTACAAACTCCATGATGTTACGCCCCCGCGGTAACACTGGCTGTGTATTTCCAGTCAAGAAATATTGATCCCGGACTGTCAGCTCAATCCTGTGCCCCTACACTATAAAAACCTCATGGTCTGGATCCCAATAACTGACAATCCCGGACAACAAGGGCTCCCCAACCCTCATCAAAGGGTTTTCCACAAATTTCAGAACCCCAAACCTAGCCAATGCACGACAGACACCCTGATCCGCTTGGATTTTCGTCCGTAATGTACCTAGGTCTCTCTCTTTCCACTTGATCTGTATATCTGCCATATCTGCAAAAAACCATCATCTTTGTTAGTCTACAAATAGGTAAAACTGCATTCAATTATACAAAAACTAAATCTCAGCCCACAATAGCACTAAAACCACCTCCATCTAACAGGTAGCACTTTTTGGCCAAATCCTGGGACAGGTTGCACTTTTCAGGTCCAAACCTGCGTCCCAGGTCGCATTTTTTGCCCCAAAAAGTGCGACCCGGCTGTAATGATGAGGTAGGGGCTGTTACTGAGATTTGGGATCCTAATCTGAACTTTTAATCCATCAAAAACAAAGAGTAGGATTAGGCTTCTTACCTACAACTGACGGATCTCGATTCCAAAGGTCGGTTTGTCCGCTTCAATCGCCGCAAGATTTATGGCCTTCTCTCCTCTCCACATTCACCACAGCTACACAAGCAAATGAATGTCTTTGGAGGGAAAATGCCTTATTAGAAGAAAAACCCATGTTTTTTCTTTTGCCCGCTGTGACCAAAACGTAGCCCCGTTTGACACACCGTCTGCACCGTTGGAAAGCTCTCACCGAGCACTCAAATGGGTATCTATTAGTTTTTCATGTTTTGATACTTCACCAGGACACATTTTGTCCATGAAGGGTCTATTCACCTCTCCTCCAAATCGAATTTCTTCACTTACAATAGTTGTACTTGGGGCACCACTTTACCTCCTTACTTGTCTTTGTTCGTGTCGATTTTCATCATGAGATACCCTATTGTACTCATGTTTTTATGGTCCCCCATTGGACCTTTACTGTGTGGCAGCACCATCGAGTCGCCCTTGTTTAGAGCATCCGAGTTGAGTCATCATCATTCATGGAGTCTATATCGAGTCCCTTTTTATCCCGCTATAGTCCTCCATCATTCATTGCTTGGTCCCTCTCTCGTGTTGCAAATTATGGCCTTCAGTACCATTGTCCCCTATCCCTCATGATATTGTGTCAGTCGCTACCAAGCCATTCATGCCCTTTATGCTCTAACAAGGGAAGTCATCCATCCACTACTCAGTATCCCTCATTTCATCATCATCATTAGTTTCCGTCTGTTAGTCTCTCTACTATTTTCTCTCATGCCTTAGTTGGGTTCCCTTATTTCCTCACCTATGGCGGACCTCCTTCTGTCGACATTAGCTCATTTACTCCAGAAGCCAGGTCTAGAGGGTGGTGTACCTTGGTTCGAGCTCCTTTCAGCATGATCACGATCCATATACTTGATGGTCCAGTGATGCATCAGCAGCTATTGGTGATTCCCGGGTGTGTGTGAGATGTCTCAATCCTCATGAGGGGGTCACCCTGCAGGTAGGCCCCCACATGCCCGGATGACTTCTTCATTTCATCCTTTGATGTAGCTCCTTCCATTTGATGATGTCGGCCTCAGACGCTTGCAGCGCCTTTTCGAGTTGCATGTATCAGTCAGATTTTGTGAGCCCTTCCCTGTGTATAGGGGGAATTTTGGTTGTATTTGTATCTCATGTACTAAAATATTATTGTATAAGTCCTGACTGTTATTCCAGGCACAACATGTATGTGGGATTCATCATTCTATTTCTTTGGCTCGTGTTTATGCCAGCATGTACTTTATAGTTCAGTTCCTTGTTTACTGGACATACTATTCTTTTGTAATTTGTCTCGGCGGGCATAGGTATGCCTCCCCCGCCGCCTTTAGCATAGGTACCACTTCATAAACTAGAGACTTGTTTCACCTGTAACTCTCGTCTCCTCAGGGTCTAGTCCTTTAGCACATTAGACTACCTTACATTTCTCTCTCTGACTTCCCTCTTGATGTCTAGTGATTGAGTTCTTACAACGTACTTCGGTCATACGATTTTCTCCTAACACTCGTACGTTGGGGGGCAATTTGTTACACCATTTTTTGGTCATCTAACCTATTATCATTAGATGAACCCAAGTACACCATGTAAGACCAATTTTACCCTAAGTAAAAGTGCTTTCACTATGTGAAATAACTTAGTAAAACACCTTTATTAAGTTGTTTATGGTCTAAACAGGAAACCCCAAAAGGAAATAATAAACAAATCTATATTTGTTTATATTTCCTGATCATATTTAACCCAAAACAAGGAAATCAATTAAATAAATCCTTATTTATTTGATTATTTCCTAGGAATAAGTTATTTAAATCCTATTTAAATAATATTCCTAGTTAAATTCGACTAAATCATTTATAAATAATTAAATAAATCATTATTTATTTAATTATATTCCCACCATTTCCTTAAAATAGTAAATAAATCATTTATTTATTTATTATTTATAAATAAAAGAATTGACCCAAGTCAAAAATCCTTTTCCCTCCAACAAATATAATAAAATATTCCTAAAGGGTGGTTCTAGAATTTGATTAATAATATTTTATTCATGCACCAAGTTCTAGATCACCCCAATATTTTGTTATAAATAGAAGGGTTTTCCCCATTCATTAGTCACCTTTCATTGCATTATATCACTCTAGATCTATACTTTTGGTCACACTCTCCATTTTTGCCTTGTGAGCTCCCTTTGAGTTCTATCTTTGTCTGGGTTTTCTACACCAACAAGAGAGAGAAATTTTAGATCTGAAATGCTGAGGACTTTCAAGAACCCATCCCATTGAGGAGAATCGGAAACACCTTTCTTGTTTTCCTCTCAAGTGCCCCCTTTTAATATAAAAAATTCTTTCAAATACATTGTTATTGTCTTGTCTATTGGATGCATGGATCCACGTTTTACTTTTACTGCTTAATATCTTTTATGCTTAGATCTGGATTTGTGCAGCATTATTTGCATCAACTAACTGCAGATTTAAAGATATTGGCAGCGATAATTGATGTTAGGGCTATTTGTTATGTGTAGCTAAAGTGGTATTTTTCGACGAAAGATTCATACTTACAGAGCTTCTTGTTTCTTCTTAGTTGAATGTTTATAGAAATCACCATCTCCATATCCTTCCCCATCAATGATTTGAAATCTCGATCGAAATTGAAACTGGCTTGTTAATTTCCTAACAAGTGTTCGTGTTAAACAATCATGGAGAAGACAACCAGCAAATGAAATATAAGCATGAGATATATTTTATTAATCATAGATGTGTATTTATATTACATTGGCATGACCCTTGGATTCCACATTCCAAGGTCACTTGGACTCCTCTTTGATTGTTCGCCTTCCATACCTACCCATAGAGGATCAGGTGTCCAACAGTTTGCATGTAATAAAATCACCATTAAAAAGAGCCAAATTTTAAAAGACATATAAACTTGAAAAGAAATTGCAGCAAATAAACAAATCACACAAGATATAATAACACCATCACGTTGATAATTGATTTCGGCTATCTTCAAGCCTACGTCTCCAGGTTCGGTCTTTACTAGGGAGGCATCTTTATTAAAAATGCTCAAAATTATTTTACATCAAAATATGAACTCCATCTCATCAAAATTTTTCCACCAGTGCATTCATAGGCCTCAAAGCCTCTATATTGACTCTTTATGTGCTCAAAACAGTCTCCGAATGGTTAAAATAATCCAAAAACACTATTTTTTGCACTTAGAAGAAACATGCACGATAAATTGAAACAACAAAAGAGGTTATGGCTCAATGGTTGAGCACCCAAGTTATATTGGTAGAGGTCCATGGTTCAAACAACTGTTTGTGCAATTTTTTTGTGATATTACGAAGGTGTTTATGATATATTAAGCATATATTAAAATTTCCAAATGTTATCCCCGCCACCTCACTATGCGTCATATACACATATCATTGTTATCACATATACACATATCCATTGTGCTAGCAGATAAGGTTGGTAAATATGGTAAGTTAAATGACGGATAAGGTTGGTAAATGTGGCAGAGCCGCAAATCTTGCTAGGATCTACTATTTTTTATTTAAATAAAATATTATTTTTTAATTAAATTTTTTGTGATATTTCGGAGGTGTTTATGATATATTAAGCATATATTAAAATTTCCAAATGTTATCCCTGCCACCCCACCATGTGTCATATACATTATAATTGTTATCACATATACACATATCCATTGTGCTAGCACATAAGGTTGGTAAATATGGTAAGTTAAATGGCAGATAAGGTTGGTAAATGTGGCGGAGCTGCAAATCTTGGTGGGATCTGCTATTTTTTATTTAAATCAAATCTTATTGTTTAATTAAATCAAATATTATGTGGCGCCATAATCTTCAAAGAACTATCTTTGTATCTTAATGGTAAGATGTTGGATTTGTTGTCAAGAGGTTGTGGGATCAAATCCCTTCTACTCAAATGAAATGTTAACAAAATCTTGGTCAATATGTTAAGGCCATGTGTTGCCTTCTGATATGGCCATGTGTCGCTTTGTGGTTCGTCCAAATTCAATAACCATAAACTCCCACTTGTCGCGTTATTTGGAACAATGAACTTGGAACTTTGACCGTGGGACCATGCATTGACCGTTGACTGTCGGAACCCAGAGCATTGACTTTGACTTTGACATTTTGCCTTGTTTTGACTTGAATTTTGACTGGATGTAACTTCTTCATATGAAGTCAATTTTCACCAATTCAAGTTGTGTTGGATTCAGAATGAAGAAATTCCAAATTCAATAAACCATAAACTCCCACTTGTCATGCTAGTTGGAACAATGAACTTGGAACTTTGACCGTGGGACCATGCATTGACCGTTGACTGTCAGAACCTAGAGCATTGACTTTGACTTTGACATTTTGCCTTGTTTTGACTTGAAGTTTGAAATGATGTATCTTCTCCATACGAAGTCAGTTTTCGCCAGTTCAAGTTGCATTGGATTCATAATGAAGAAATCTATGCAATGAAGCTAGTTTCAAAATAATTTGACAACTATGATTTTTGAGCACTTTCCAGAACTTTGAGAATATCTTGGATCCTCTAGATCACTCCTTGATCATTTTGGATAATTCATGATCATTCTTGATCAATCAACTAGTTTTATTATTTCTTTTAATTTGTGTAAGTTACTTTTGTCTTTATCTCTCTCTTTTTTTTTCTTTTTGAAAGGAACGGTTATGGATTCTCTATTAAGTCAATCTAGTTTGAATGCTAGAACCTTTTACATCTTTGACAAATTCTTCATCCTTTATACTTAGAAATGTCCATAAAAGACTAAAGTTTCTTATTTTCTATATACATGCTACTATTCTAAGAAAAATTGTCTCATATATCCCAAAAAAAAACTCCTAAAATGACTAGATATTTGAATAACATAAGAATAAACTAAAATGTAAAATATCCATCATTATTCACCCTAGGAGATAGAATGCCTACAGTCTTAGCATTTTTAGGGCTCGTTTGTTGGGGGCAAAGAAGGCAATTTTTCATTATCTGCCACTTTTATCATCTCTTGTTGAATTGGTGGAATGCTCTGTCACTGCCCTTCGTATTCTTCTTTCACATACATGATTCTCCAGATTCCACTATTAATTTCATCTTTCTAAGCAATGGAATGGGGATCCATGCACACCTATAGCCTTCCCTACCTTCGGATAATTAGTATACCAGGCCAATATTATTGTAGAAACATAGTAGCACAACCTATTCCTAAAAACATAATAGCATAACCTATTCTTATAAACATGCAAGCTAAACTAAGCTTCCCACACCCATCATTTTCTATGACATTTCCCATACAATAATGATTCCCCTATATTAGTCACGCAAGTCATTACATCACTAAGTTATTAACTCTTCAACTTGCAACTATCTCCATTAAGGTCGAAAACCGCAAGTGTGTAATATGCATATAATGTATGAGAGAGCGAATGTTATGAGTCCAACTAGAATTAATAATGGGTTGAGACAATGACCATCCATCCTCTATCGTGACACCAAATCATAGAACAATTCCAAACTTCGATTAAATGAAGGAGTCACTAGAGAATGTAGGAAATGGAAATCGTGTTTGATATTACTTGGTGGAGTTTGACATATATACATGAGACAACCCTTGTTTCCAATCCACCATTAATTCTAAACACTGCTCTTAATCTTTTGTCCTTTTACAAGTTGTGTTTTGTTTTTTCTTTTTCGACTTTTTTCATCAGATGTATTTTACTTCTAAGATTTATGTTACTTTTAATGTGTTCTTTCAGCATTTTAAACCAACACTTTATCAATTTTATTGTTTTATATTTTAAATTGATTTTCATTAACATCTATTTATTCATATTTTTAATGACATATTTAAAAGGAGTAAATAGTGCATTGTAAATTGGCTTTCGGATCGGGAATTTACATTGATCATATTGAACATGTTATTCTTAAAAGTTTCAAATAAGTATTCTAGCGTCCATGTGATGTTATCTATTATGTGTTTTAATGTATTTATTTCTTATTATTGTTTTATTTTTTCACAATATAATTAATAATAAAATTTCATATTACATAAATAATAACGGAAATCGTATAATTTGTGTATTTTTTTTTATGGGTATTTTGTTATTTATTAATGACAATTGAGAAGTGGGTAAATAAAGGAATTTTTTATGATGAACATAAGTATAAATTTTAGCGATTGGATGAGTGATATTGAAGTGGTAAGTTTCTATTTTTCAATGTTATATAATAATAATCTAAATACAAAATAATAAATATCTAATTTGGTCTATTGAGTCTTGGATAGACGATGTGTTTTATTAAGGTGTTCCTTGATGTAAAGTCACATGTTCAATTCTCCCCTCCCCGATCTAGACAGTTTTCTTTGTTAAGGAACTCCTTGATGTGCAATCACATGTTCAATTCCCTACCACAATCAGAGTGATATTTGGACATGATGAAGATGTAGTCCTACCAAGCTTGCAAAAAAGTTATCTAATTTTGCTAAATAATGGTTTAAGAATAAACCTAAGAAGTGATATTTTTCTTTCTTATTTTGAATAAAATTTTGGACAAGAAGATACCAGATCTTTAGATAGATAAATTCATTCTTTTATTTTGATATATTTTTACATGCTTAAAGAAATAATTTTGAAATTATTGCAAATTTTCATTTTAATTATATCAACAACAATGACTTTACATTTTCTTTACTTTTAAATAAATTTGGTGTAATGTTATTTATAAAATTTTGTCCGCTATTATGGTGAACCACCTTAAGCCTATCCTTCCTGCTTTAATCTCACCATAACATATTGGTTTTATGAGAGGGAGACAAATCTTGGATGGTATAATCGTTGCTCAGGAAGCTATTTGATCTCTGGGAACCCTCAAAGCCAAAGGTATAATGATCAAACTTGATCTTTCTAAAGCTTATGACCGCCTTAGCTAGAATTATCTTAAAGTTATTCTTCAGGAATTTGGATTTGATTTGAGATGGATTCACTGGATTATGTCTTTTATTTCTTCACCTAATTATTCTATCCTGCTGAATGGGGCTACGTTTACTCCTTTTAATGCCACCCGTGGGTTGAGACAAGGTGATCCGTTATCCCCCTTCATTTTTATTATTGATGTTGAAGGCCTAGGTAGAAATATTAAAAGCAAGATCCAGGGAGGTCATCTTAAGGGTTTAAATCTATGGGGTCTGGGCCTTAACGTCTCCCGCCAACAGTTTGTCGATGATATAATTCTCTTCTCTTAAGCAACTTTGAAAAAATCTAAGGCAATCCTCTCCATTCTCAAGGATTTCATGGATGCCTCTGGAACTCTCATAAATAATGAAAATTTGAATATGTTTTTATTTAATACCAACCCGTTGTCCCAATGCTTTCTTGCGCACACTCTGGGGTTTAACATAGGATCCTTACCTATGAAATATCTTGGTATCCCTCTCAACCCTAACTCGCTCTGGGTTTCTGGGTGGAAATATCTCCTTCACCATATCCAAGCTTGGCTTCAAAATTGGTCCTTTTGGGCATTAGACGCTTTGAGTCGTGTTGTTCTATTGAAAGTGTTTTTACAATCAATTCCTATTTATCAACTATCGGGATTGGCAGCTCCTAAAACCAACTGTACTGATATGGCTAATATGTTTAAAAAATTATTGTGGCAAGGATATCATCAAGATTGTAAATGGGCTCTCCTTTCTTGGGAAAAGCTCACGAAAATGAAAAGGACAAGAGGCTTGGGTTTAAGAGACCCGTATTTGTTGAATCAGGTTATGGCAGCTAAGCTCTGGTGGAGATGGATACAGGGAAGCTGTGATTTGTGGAAAAATATTTGGAATCGGAAGTATGGAATTCCATCAACTATTGTAGGAAAATTGAAGGTTCTAAATACTCCTAAGGGATCAACAATTGGAACTTAGCAGTGTTAAATAAAGATCTCATCAAAGAACACAGTTTCCGGGAATTTAGGGGAGGTAACATTACTCGGTTTTGGGAAGATTCATGGTAGCAATGAGAGAAACTATTTAGTAGAATTGATCTAGGTGAGGTATTCTTATTGACAAATAGGCCGAATATGAAGATTGTAGCGCAATTCTGGGATGCAGGGACAGAATTTTAATGGAGGAAATGGAAGCTAAAATACCAGTGGAAATATGCTCTTGATACGCATCAATGGGAGAATTATGAAAAAGAACTCAAATCTAGAAAATTAGTAGCAGTAACAGGAGAGGATATCCTAAAATGGAGGTATCGAATGAAAGGTATGTTTACAATACAAGAAGGATATTACAACAAATCTAATAATATACAAAATCTACCAGTACCCCTTTGGCAAACAATATGGTCGGAAAAACACTGCCGAAAATTGAATACTTTCTATGGCTTGTTAGTCATGGAAAGATACTTACATGGGATCAATCGCAGAAGAGAGGTATGCATGGCTCGTCGGCTTGTAATATGTGTCGTGAACATGCAAAAACGATTGAGCACCTACTGAATCAATGTCTTATTGTTGAATATCTATGGCAACAACTCTCCTTCCTTTTTCAGTAAACAGATAGGGACAACATGAGTATTAGGCACACAATTGAAGTATGGAGAAAAGGGGGGTATCAATGCCCTGTTCTCAACAGAGCGTGGGGGCTTTCTATGGGTAATATGGAAAGAAAGGAATAGGAGAACATTCAGAGAGGAATCTCGACAACCAGAAGATACATGGAACGCAGTTATGGAGAATATAAGGGAAACCAAACTTGCTAAAAAATGGCATCTGGATGACTGGAAAGCGAGTGCTCATGAGGCTAGGATTTTGACCAAACTCAACCTCAAATCCCAAATGCTTGTCCCAACCTCATGGAAGTAAAACCCTTTGGCAAGTCAACAGAAGGAAAAATTCAGTGCTCCACAGCAAGGCTTCATTAAACTCAATTAAGATGGGGCCTCTAAAGGTAATCCTGGCCAAGCAGAAGCTGGTGGCCTTTTTAGAGACCCCCAGGGTAGGGTAATAAGAATGTATGCGGTAGAATTGGGCTTATCCACAAAAAATGAGGCTGAGATAACAACAGTAAAGTAAGGACTCTTGATAGAAGTTCGAGAATAGTATCATAAGATAATAGTGGAGGGTGACTCAGCTATGGTAACAAGTATTCTACAGAGGTTTCAATAAGGAGAAGGGTGGGAGAAAACTATTCATAGCTGGAGAAAATCCCGGCTAATACAGGAAATCAAAGATATTCTTCCTAGTATCAACTATATGATCTCGTCTCACATTCGCAGAGCAGGAAATGAAGCAGCAGTTTTTTTAGCGAATTGGGGTTGTACTCATGAAGGATAGCATCTTGACATCACCTGGGATGGAATGGATCAAGAGGAGGGGCTTAAAACTTTGCAAACGATAGTCGATAAGGACAATAATGATATTCACAATCCTCGATCGAGGTGCCAGGTGTTTCGTACAAGGTGTGAGGTGGCACGAGAGCATGCGGGCCTCACTGACAGACCATGCTGACACATGGGGAAGAATGTGGGTGGTATTATCCATGCCATATAATGGCATAATTTAATACGTATGGTAGACAACTCATGTTGTCATACCTAGCCTGGAAAAAGTTTCGGCGTGGGAGGAAGGTAAGGTATATTAAGGTTGGCAATTTCGTTTCGTGGTTATCTCATGAGCAGGGAATAGAGTAGGATGCTGGCGAGCATGCGAAGGTTCTAGAAACGACTGTGAATTTCTACACCGGGTATTTTTTTAGCCTCATCATTAGAATTTTTGTTGCTACGCTAAAGGAAGGCCTTGATTCATTGGCTTTATTTTTTTCATCTGCGTTAGGGAGATATGAGAATCATCTTGGTTTTACTATGATGTTTGGGATTTGGGATGGTTTTTTGAATTCTGCTTGGAACGTTATGGAGATTATGCCTTGGAATTTTGGTAATCTTGTTTGCATATCCTGTTTCGTTGTTGTGGGTTGTGATAATCCCAAATTCTTGGTCTTTATGTATATTGTAGAGTTGGTAGGGGCTAGAATTTTGGATCAAATGAAACCCACTTTATTTTACTGGCTATATGGTTTGAACGACCCTGCATGTCATCCAATTGGCTCTGGATGGAATTATCTTAGACCTGTTGATCAATTCCTGGACTATGTTAGCTTCTCTTTCTTTTCGGTTTACCCTATTCATCACACTGGGAACAATATTTTTTTTTTTCCTAATTCTGGTCTTAATAAAACTAGCCATGCTTTTTTCCCTGTTTGCAATCTCCATTTCTCAGCTCGGCAAATCCATAAAATTGACTAGATGGACTACAACGACCCTTTGGGGGGAAGAGTCTTGTCTGATACCCTGTTTGTTAAGAGAAATTTCAAGTTATCCCTGGGGGGCATATTTCTATTTCCAAGAATAGGGAAGGTTACTTTTCTATTTGCATTGGTGAAGCTTCTCAAGTATATAGTCTAGGGGGCATGAGTGGAGCATATCTAGTTGTGTTTTGGGGTTACAGTCGAGTCTCTGCCTGAATTTTGTTGGTGTATGGAAACACTCTGTCTCTGCATGATTCATTGAATATAATTCCTCTTTCGAAAATAGAGGTTCCTCCTGGTGACCCTATTTTGGTAACTAATATCAATTCAAGTCAGCCCAATGAGTTATCGCGACATGAATTTCCTGCTTTTGAAATTTTCATAATTCACAGGGATAATGGAATAGGGTTTGACCCTGCATACTACCATAATTGAGGAGGTTACCCTCAACAATCAAGACATTTTCCTTTGTTTTTTAACTAAATCAAATGTGGAAATTTTTTTGCCATCCACAGGTATTCTTATCTCCTATATAGGTTCTTTCAGACCTCTGGTGTGGCACCCATTCCAACCCAGAAATAAAATTCACGTGTCGGCTTATTATCTTCAAGGCAGAATGGTGAAAGGTCAACTGGCGAAAAAATAAGTGAAGGACAAAGGAGAGCCTAACAAAGGAAATTCAAAAGTGGTCCCAAATAGGAGGGGAAGAAAGTCAGGCAAATAAATTATGGAAAATCTCTCCCAGGCCTACGGGGTAAGCACACTTGCTGTTGGACATAATTGTGAATTACGGATAAAACATAGTTCCCTAGATAGGTGCTAATCTAGAACAACAAGTTAAAGACTATACGACTACTTTTCCTAACTAAGAACATACACACAAAATGGATTAGATGCTTACTTGGAATCCAAGCGCTTCCAAATGATTCCTTCTGTCACTTCCATTGTAGCTTCAAATTCCAACCGACTATGCAAAATATTTCCTGCAAGAATGAATACTAAATAGCAGAAGATAGCAATAATACATATGTCTATTCAAGTTAATTTGCTAAATCAGTAAAGCTTAAACCATATGCATCAAATAATATCTTTCAATATGGAAAATCAAAGCTAATACATATGCATATAGGGAAAAGTAAGTTGTATTCTTTATTAATGATAGAAGGGGAGGTTACAACCAAATGACCGATTTAGTGTCACCATCTCCAACAACATCCTAGCCTCATCACAATTTAGATATCTCTAGCAAACTGTCACTCAAATCGATCTCCTCAATGAAAAATCCACCAGCAGTTCTCTACACAAATTCTTCCTTATCAAACACTAAGATCTGTGCTCAATTTTTAGAGAAGCTGAGGTAGTTTTACAATCAATGACTTTCCAATAATATGCAAGACATGTTCCCAATCTTTTAGATGTCAAATGGACACATGGATTCAAAGTTTGACACATGTGACTTCTTCTAGAAGGCACTGACCAAGTGGAGATTTCGGAACAATGAGAATTTCGCTCCCAATGTGACTAATGCACCCATAGATGTCGAGAAGTGCTTTGCAGAGCAGCCTTACATGCGGCTACCTGCATGTGCAACACACTTAGTCCCTTTAGAGGTAGCGTTGGTGAGCTCTCATATGATATATTATAAACTTGAAACCTTGGAAACCTTTGCAGATGAAAGTCTTTGATTGATTTGTCTTGTTCTTTGTCTTAGGGCATGTAGCAATTGAAATGTTAGGGGATGATAGACCCTATACATTGGTCATGGAGATGATGCCTAGTTAACCAGGTCATTGGGAATGATGCCCAAATTGATCTATAACACCTGCTCATGTGAAATCACTTATTTCAGGATGGGAACGAGAACCTAAAACAAAGAAAGAGGAAAAAATCTCAGAGGAAGAGATGGAGTTCATAACAAATCCAAGTAACACCAGAGGCAGAATGTATTTATTCAAACATTCCATTCATACATACTGGACTATGAAATGCTTATTGGCTAAGGCCATTATCAATGTTCAAGAAGTAGGTGGTGACCCGAAAGTAGCATCTATTTTAGCTGAAATGTGTAGATACATCCAGAAAATACATCTTCTGCAACATCACCAGAATGTTTGCCTGGGTTGCATGGAGCATCAGCTGCAAAGTATGAACCAAGTCGACATGCTCGGGTCCAATGTTAAAGACCCGACACCTAACGAATCATTTGATGATTAATTTTTATTACTTTTTGTTTTTTTAAGATGCATATTACGGATAGCATTTACTTTCTTCTTAAGTCTTTGGATGTAATAGATAACAGACATGTGAAGGCAGATAGTGTCAGGTTTAAGCTTTATCAATTTTGGTTGGCCTTTAACTCTTTTTGAGGTGATGAATAGACCTGGCTTCCTACGGGCAGGTTGAGGCTATCCAACATATATTACGAATGTAACATGCTTTTCTTTTTTCATCTAATAGAAAATTGGGAGGAACAACCAAACTTACAAAAAAAAATACCATAACCTTTTTATTTTAAGTTTATTTTTTCATTTTATATTTTTTTTATTATAAGTCCTAGTATAGAAGAAATGTTATAATAACTTGTCATGTTTCCTATTATGTAAACATTTTTAACTTGGTCGGATTACATTAAAAATAAAAATAGAAATTAAATTAAATTAAATTAAGAATTAAAATAAAATTGAGATAAAAAAAAAAAGGAAAGAAAAAGTAAATAGTCCTAGTTACAATACCATGGATTAATACCATGTGCCCAAATAACTATAATTCATTTCATTTTGAGACATTTTAATATTCTAATACTACATATATTTTATTTTAATTTGATTTGAGCACACACATAACAAATTTACACCAATAACATAGATTGTCAAATTATTTGTATCAATTTGGAGATTCATTGTTATGAATGTCTTGAGTAGTATCATAATTATAGCAACATCATAATTATATTATTATTTAAATTCAGTAAGTTGTCACTGTCCTTAACTTTTTCCTTATTTGCCTATTTATGTTCCAGCTGCTAGTACATGACTAATAATGAAGATTGTATATTCTGTGTATAGAATGTTTGTTTGTGTGTTTTATTTGGTTAATCCTAACAATACATAAGGTGGACTAAAGGGGAATTTGTGAGTCTGAACATAGCCAATAAGATATAAGATATTTTTTTGGAATATCCTAGCGAAGAGAGTGGCTCCTCATATACATAATCAAATAGCTTTATTTTTATTTTTAGATTACTCCATAACCTAATTCACTTAGCCAAAAGTATGAAAGCTTGATGACTAGATTCAATTAGAATGGCGTATCATTTAAAGAAATTGGATCAGGTCCTTTCAAAAACTTGTGGTTTTTAGTTATCCCACGGTTTTTTTATTTCTTCTATGAGATGCTAATGGCATAATTGCCTTAACTGGTATTTTTGGACCAACCAACATATGCCTAATTTATCTTTATTGTAATACACTTTCCAAGAGGACTAAGAAGAAACATGGAATGAAACACAAAGCTAAATATCAGTAACATTTTCAATTTGTTCATGTTTTCTATATATTTTTTCTTTTTGCTTGGGAGTATAAAGAGGCATAAAATTTTTATTCAAAATGCAAACCCATGATATTGCATTCCTCCTCGATGGAGGCATATCCATTTCATAACTATGGTGACAAATTTTTAGAATAATAATTCAGGAAGAATAAAAGTAATGAGTGCTTGGTGTTAGGCCAATTAGAAGAAACCCAGGATTTGTTGCTTGAGTAATTTTATAATATTTCAAAACAAAAAAGACCTTCGGTCCAGTGGCGGGTGAAGGCTCAGCCTCTCTTTGCCACAGAGCATATTGGAGAGACGTAATATGCAAATATTTGGATCCATCTTGGTTGGAGCAGCTATATTGCTTCATCTCTTCTCTTTGTCTTCCATTTTTGTTTATGGTTTTTTTCCTTTAATTATTTCACATCAATAATTATGTTTGAAGTTTAAAATCAAGCATGGGTTTTTGGATCTCATAATATATATGATGAAATCGATTGATTTCATTCTGTTGGGGTTCCCATGTTTTCGCAAGATTGGAAATACCAAAAGATGAGACAACATAGAACCACTTTCGGACCTTAGGATCTAGCCCTCCTAGGTCCAGAGAGGGATCTCTCTATAATAGTCAAGGCATATGGCTTTGAAGCTCAAGTTTAAGATATTAGGCTAGTTATAGGCACAGGGTTTGCTTGTTTGATTTAGAGTTTGGTTGTTGAGAATGAGGAAGGAAGGGTTCGTCATAAGACAAGGCCGCGCAACAAAGGATATAGACAGAGGAGAAATAGTCCAGGGAATACCAAGTCTATTGGGTAATGGAGTCAAGAAAGGATTTACTTGTTATTCAACATGCAAGCTTTTAGTTGGGCTAGTCATCTAAAGCCTTGGATCCTAAAGTGATAAAGATGAAAGAAGGAGAACCATCTAATTATGTCTATAGATCAGGTCGAAGGTCATTTAACTCCAGACCTACTTGGACACAATCAGGGGCAGCACGAGGGATCTTAGAAAGGCTTAATGGAATGGAAAGATCCTAGTGAGGCAGGGAAAAATCTCTAGACCTCCCAGTGTTCTCAACACATTCGATCAAATCCCAACAAGAACATCTAAACATGGATTTCCTTAATTCATACATCAGAGAGCAGGAAATAACATCCACTACACTGGTTAAATCCATTGAAATCAATATTCAGATACACATATAAGTAGAAAACATATAGGGTTGGGAGAGCAGCAACATAAGGCACCTAACATGGGTGAATCTTACGCCAAATTTCTGATGTGAGCCAGAAGAACTGAAATGAAATGAAATAAACACAGAGATAGAAAAACATCACCATAGCTTTAGATCAGGATCCAAAGGAATGTGCTCATTATATTAAATATCGACACCAATCAGGTACAACATAGCCAATAATTTGGTCACTTAATCTGAATACATCTCACTCGGCCTACGTTACAATTATACACAGAGTTCTTATCTCAGAAGGAACTGCTTACATTTCTCTGATAACTCATCAACCACCTTTACAACAACTTCCTCATAGTTTTTATAGCTGAAAAAGAGCAGAGGAAGTAGGTAGAACACTAAATATAACATTAAATTCAGAAAATAAGGAAAGGGCCGAAGCCCATTCTGTTTGGAACTATGAGCCTTAATTTTTGGCACTCTTTGGAGAAAAGAAGGGTCTTCGTCAGGCTTCATTAATTCCCGGTATGTTTCAGATGCATTCTGGTGTAGTACCTTTGGTGAATAAACAAAATGGTAATGAAAAATGGAATGGTCCGCCGTACTTGAGCAGCAAATGCTCTGATCTCCTTGGACTGCGTTCTGAGCGGAGATCTCCTCTGGAGAACGACATATAATCAAGCGGTAGGGGCAATCCATCCTTCTTCGGACGAAGACATTCTACTGGTGTGGACACCTGCCCTTCATTAAATTCTTTGCCTCTGACAGTGGGAAACTTACTGCTGCATCCATACTGCGTAATTATGGTGGCGTTTCAACTCTTGTACTTTGCAAAAACTCCCGACTGTGTGTAGGCAATCAATGCAATGGAAGACTAGTGGAGCGGAGGGTGAAAAATATGATAGTGCAGCGACGGAATGGAGGCTTTCACCAAACAATGGTGACAAAATGCAAAGGAATGCGAAGGGAAGGTAGTGACATGCGATGAGGAGGAACCCAGCCGCATGCGGGTGGCAATTTGCTTCGAGTCGTTGGATCTTAAACCCAACGGTTGGCCAAGGTTTAGTCGGGGAATCACAGTCGCGATGGATGAGGGGGGAACGCATACTTATAATTTTCGATTGCGATCGAGGAAGGGGAAACGATTGGGAATGCGATGACGGTTGGGTTCGCACGGGAATCAACGGTGGAGGATTTGCGACGCGATCGCATCGCATCGCAAATATTTGCGATGGATCACTCGAACGGACAAGTGAAAATGCGATAATGTGACGGTGCGATTATGCGATCGAGCGATGGTCGCATCGCAAATATTTGCGATGGATCCAATGAACAAGCGAACGAAACTATGATGTGTGGCTTGCGATAGGCGGCGGTTATATAATGTGATATAAAATTTATAATAAAGTTTATAACAAACAAGCGGGGTATGCAAGGGGGAAGGCTATAAATGCATATTTTGTATTAAAATGGTTTATAACGCGATTGAAGTCGGAAAAGAGGGGAAGAGGGGTCCAAGGCCTGTAGTAAGATAGGAAAGTGGGTATTTGTCCCTTTAAAGTGATCTGAAGGTTAGGAAGGGAAGTAATAAGGGAACAAAGGGGAATATGGCCTACAAAGGGTAGGGGAAAGAATTTAAAGGGGATTTTGAGGGGAAATTAAAGGCAAGTGGGGAAAAAGAAGGGGAGACAAAGGGGATATAAAACAAAGGCTTAGGGGAATGAAATAAGAGGGAAAAGGGGGCCTTTGGGCATCTCTTCACAAACAGAGAGGCTTTATGATGGGAATCAGCAGAGGGGAATTTATCAGAGGACATAAGGCACAAGGAGGCTTCAAGGATGATGTGTTTTCCGGGGAAATGCATTCCTTGAAGGCTCAGAAACATCTTAGCCCCTTATTTGCTTGTCGAAAATTTATAGGGGGCTAACACATTCAAAGGTACAACTTCTGTAGAGATCAGATTATATTATTGTTATTATTCATTTTCATGTTGCAACCTTAGTTTGATGGAGGGGATCGACACTATATTCATTGGAATATTGACGCATAATATTTATACATAATAAGATTCTTGGATTTTTGGATAATTTTTGCTAATGAATTTCTTCGTACAACAAGACTTCTGCTAGAATTGGATTTTCTGTACTATTACTCCTTAAATCAACATATGTGATCTTTCCACCCTAACAAGAAATGAAATATTTCAGAAGCACCAACATGATGGAATTTACCCGTCAATATTTATAAATATTACCATTTATTGTGGATGGTAATACATTTATCTCCCTCTGCTTCATTGAGTCTGTTTTTGAATTGAAAAGTGTATGGAGAGAAATGTAGCGACGTCCATAGTTACCATTTTAAAAGTGCATGGAGAGAAATGACGTAGTAGAATCCGTAGTTGCCATTTGGAAAATGATAAAGATTATGAATATCAATGGGTGACAATATACTAATGGGGAGTTTCCATTATGTTTGTGTTTTTTATTTATTTCATATCTCATCACTATATAATTATGATGTACCTTGATTTATGGTGCAATAGTACTGAATTTTAAATATTTTATCAGACAGACCAAATATTATTGTACCAAGACATTCATTTGAAAGAATTATATGAAAATACAAATGGTATTCTATATAAAATTGTGCATCAAAATTCCAATGAATATAGTGTCATCAAATTGAAGGATAGTAATATTAACAATTATATAATTGAGCTCTCGGCAACAGTTGTACCTCTGACTGGAATAAAAAATCAATACATTTTATCAGGTTATGTGATCCAAAAATCTAGTCTTGATTCTCTAATTCGAACAAAGCTAAATGATATTTTAGGTCCCAACTAATTAATTAAAAAAATAAAAGAATGTTTTCCTCCTTCAAACAGAATTTCTGATCTGAACAATTAAAGGAAAAAAAAAACATAAATGAACGCACAAGACATGATGCATATAAATTTTAAAAAGGTAGCTCCTCCAACCAAGGCAACTCCAAATATTGGCATAGTGTTGTCTAATCTACTCAGTGGGCTTATTTTGGGGTGAATAGGACAAGTTGAATAGAAGGGAAAAAAGTGAGTGATCAGAGGCATGGATGAAAATGATAGAGGCTTCAAGGCTTATGCCAGAAAGGAAAAGATGCTTAGAGATTAAGAATTTGTCAAGCCTAGATGAGATTTGGGACGTCCCTTCCAACTTGTTATTCCACTTAAAAATACCATTGTTTGTATTGAGGTCATTCAGATTGGTTGTGTACATGAATTCATTGAATAAGTGGGATTCCATAGGATCAAGTGGTATGATATCAGGATTTCCTTGCAAATTTTGTTCTTGAGGAACCTTTGTTTTGACTGGTCATTGAGGCATATTGCATTCCCTATGATTATCTTAATAATTGGGGATTGGTTATCGGGTGAAATATGACTTGCATTGGTGCGACTGTGCCTGAGTTTACTAGATGATCTCTTAATTCTTGGATCAATTGACAATTAGTTTTTTGATGTTTTTTCTTTGGATCTATTGAAATTTTCAAAGTGTCTTTGGGGGCATATCTTTTCATTCCATGGGTTTCTAATAAAGAGGGGTAGGAGAGGGAGTACCTGAGTTTTATGCTTGCTAAAGAGGGAGGTCCTGATACTGAAGAAAAGATTGTGTGACCATCTGAAACTATTCTTATGGTATTTCCACGAGATCCTTGTGTTAGCAATATTCTACTAAGGCTTGTAGATTGTCATATTCTTGCTCCATATCCTCAATTTCCTATCTAGAGGGTCTTGCGGATCATGACCCATTACAATATCCACTTGAGGTACTTTGGAATCAGGCTTCTCTTTGGTTCCCTTAGCTGATGGATGCTTTGATAGAGGAAATGTTGTTATTCTGCCATATTTTTTTCTTTATGTTTTGGAGCATCGTATTTTCAGCTAATCCTTGCAACAATGTATAATGATTCTGGCCACGATCCTCATCTACTATTCTTTTCTCTCTGGGTTTCTTATTCGCTTTCATTTTATTGGTCACTGTGGTGAAGTCTTCTTGATTTATATCAAAAATTGTGTGTTTTTCTTGTGGTAGGTTGTTTATCTCGAAAGCAATGTCCTTGTTCATGACAAGGAAGACATCGAAAGGGGATTTGGTCATAGTCGATTGGTTTCTCCCAAATGATGTCCTCACTACTCAAATGAATGTTAGTGAAAACTAATTTGGAGATGTACAGATAAAAATTAGGGAAATTATATGAGGTATATCTCCCTTTTTTCATTATGTACGAGGGCATCATGAATTGCCCTATCTTGTTTACAATGTACTCTAGGATCTCGCGATCCTAAAACTTGTGAGGGATGGAATAGAGATAGACCCAAACTGGAATGAAGGAAAAATGTTCCTTATCTAGATTGAATCTTAGAATTTTGGAACCTAAGTTTTCATGAGTAACTTAACAAAATTCATGAAATAGGGACCTATTTGTAATATTACATCCAGATCTTCTATTTTGAAGAAGATGGTTGTGAAAAACCATAGTGACCTTAATTTAAAATCGATGTCTCTCTTTAAGACCTAGTTTGTTCTAAGCTAGTTGAGGAGGACACACTCATGCACCTAGGATCTAAAGGATTTGTATATTAACATGTGTTCTCGCATGTCTTCCACTATTGCCCCTGATTTAGTTGAGGAGGACACACTCATGCACATAGGATTTAAAGAATTTGTAGATTAACACGTGTTCTTGCATGTTTTCCACTATTGCCCCTGATATTCTCTATCAGAATTTATAGAAGAGGGTTTATAGTTATTGGGGAAGACATGGATTTCATAGTTTTATGGCCTTGGTCAAGGCCAAAGATGAAGAGTCTACTTTTTTTTCTTTCCCCACCACCGGAGAATTGGAACTTGGATCCATCACAGTTTTTCCATTGTTAGAGGAATTATGTTTGTGTGTTGGTTGGGAATTCAATCTTCCAACTACGATATTTAGAACACCTTTGGATCTTGCTGCAAATTGGACCACAAAAACCTAGAAACTTATTCTCCTATTGAATCTCTATTCTCACATGAAACACCTTATTTATATTTTAAAAAAATATTTTTTTCCTCGGTAAAATTCGTAATTTTTCATTAAGTCAAGAAAAATTACATATTGCATCTAGCAGCATATTCAAACATATGCAAATGTATCATAAAATAAAACATTCTCCTGAAGGAGTCCAATATCTGTCATGTATCATGTTGAGTGTCCATCTAATCTATAATGTTATATACTGAAATAGAAAATAAAAATAGATAAATAGTTGCTGCAAAAATGAAAGTAGTCTATCACAGTTAGGGGGTTGTGGTATCGCCGATCCAAAATCTGAAGAATGACCAAAATTGTAGTCAAAGTGGGACTGCATCCTGTAAACCCAAATCATCAATAAAAGGGTGGTGATAGTAATGAAACTCCTATGTCGCATCATGCTCCGAGATATGCCAACGACCCCACTCTAACTACGAGGCTTCCTTGGATAGTTGGTCAACCATCTGGTTCCTCTGCCTGTAAATATGTGCGACAGAGATGAAATCAAAAAGTGATTTTAACATAAGAACCTCATCCAGTATAGCAGTAAGAGTATGAGAGTGACAGTGTGCTTGTGAGTTGAACCAATTGATCATAATTTGAGAATCCCCAAAGATTTGAATCCTGTTGCAACCATGTTCCCGGGAGAAAAGTAAAAGCAGATGTAGACTGTTAAGTTCAACATATTTATTAGTACCCAGACCAAGCCCCATATTGAGATGAAAATAATGAGAATCATACAAGTGTAAAATAGCACCCCCCACCACCCCCCCACCCACATCCATTTATATTTGAGGCCCCATCAAAATAAGCAAAGGGAAGGTACAATCAATGATCTCAAGATGTATGATCCTAGCAGGAGCGGGTAGACTATCATCAAGGATGAGGTGGAAAATGGAATGATGTTCCTGTGGGAAGATTTCCAATCAATGGGTGTATCCAGGAAGATGAAGTGATTCCTAGTAATCCAAATCCCCCAAGCCATAAGAAGAGGCATGTTGCAATCTTTTGTACAGCGAGTGTCCCGCCACCAATTTGTCCAAGTTGTGCTAACCAAGGATCTCGCCCAACTGAGAGAGCAACCCGGGGAATCAAGGGTGCGCCAGTGTTGCTGAATGATCGAGCAATTTAGGAAGAGGTGATCAAAACTGTCCACATGGGAAAGGCAGAAACAACATCGGGAGGGTCCCTGAAATGCCCGTCTAATGAGGTTGTCTGTAGTAGTAATGCAATTAGAAAGGATACACCACATAAAGAGTATGGGTTTAGGAGGAGCCAACAGTTTCCATAGGGGCGACCACCACCAAAGCTTAGAAGGGGGTTCTGATTCAACAATAAGCAAGTTGTATCCAATCTTAGGAATGAATCTGCTACATTGGGAGGGAGCCCAAATTAATTCATCCTCCTTGTCTGTAAGGCGAACATAGGTGGCCTAAAGAGCACGAATGTAATGATACCAAATCGTCCAAACGTCAACAGGTAAATCCAGTGCTTGTGTAGACAGCCAAGCTTGTGAGGCCCAGGTGGTGTTGAAGGGATCAGTGATATGAGCCAAATAAAAAATGTTAGCTCTGTCTAAATGATGAATGATATTATGAGGCAGGAAAAATTCATGACCTCATCCTGACCAAGCATCGGCACCAATTTTGACACGAGAACCTGATCCAATACGCCATTCCAAGCCTAACTGAATCAAGTGGATGGATTTCGTGATGGCCTTCCAATTGATCAAAGCACCCAGAGAAGGATTGATAGGATCTCGAATCCAATGCAGAATAGCCCTGGGAGAAATATATTTGATGCAAATGACCTCCTTCCACAAGCTATGGCCATTAATGAGATGCCATCCCATCTTAGCTGCCAAAGCAGCCGCAAAACTGGAAAGGTCCTTGAGTCCCCATCCACCCCAAGCCTTGGGTAGATTCATCTTGTCCCAAGAAATCCAAGCAAAAGTTCTGTCATGTTCCTTTCTACACCAGAGGAATCTCCTACAAATCTGCTATATTTAATTCCTTCGATTTCACCCAGAGAAACATGAATATTTAATTCCTCCTCCTCCTCCTCATCTACATACCTATGAAAGCTACGAGCAATATGCATTATTTCTTAAAGGTTTGCTTTGGTCAGTGCCCTGTAAAGATTTGTAAAATGCCAGATACCCAGATCGGCAAGCTGGTCATGAGAGTTAGCCACTCTCCCATGATGATCATTGATTTCCTAGATAGTGTTACTGATCCTTCTGCCTTTAGCATATTGTTGAAATAATTTAGTGCTCTCATCCCCCGCCTTAAGCCAGATGGCCCTACTTTTTAGATGCCACTCCTCTTCCCTCTTGCGGAGTATTTTAATCTTAGATTTTTCCAGAGAAATAAGGCGGTATTTAGAATCAGCAGATTGGAAACCCAAGTTGCTAGGTCCAGTCAAGTGACTAATCTCCAATTTGATGTTATTAATCTCCTCATATTCCAGTAGTTTTTTATTCTTGGCCCATCTAATATTGTGAGATTTAATACAGCTAAGATTATCATAAAGAACCCTGGTAGGGTCTAGCTCAGGAAATTGAGCACAGTGCATCCATTCTTGGCTGACAATGGCAAGAAATACAGGCTCAGCCAACCATCCAGAATTGAATTCAAAGGGTGCTCTAGGAAAATGAATACCTGTAAGAATCTCAAGAAAAATCGAGGAGTGATCAGAGATTCCACCAGAACCCACCCATTGTCTAGCTTTGTAAAGATTGGCGAGGAGAGGGAGCTTGATCATAAAACGATCGAGTCTCCTTGCAAGCGCAACAATGTCAGTGCATTTTTTCCTCCAAGTAGGTAGCTTTTTATTCATAGCCAAATCCAGGAGGTCTGCCTCCTCAAATAGTGTAGAAAAATACTCTGATCAGGAGTCTGAAGAGGCCCTCAATCCCCAATATTTTGAGAGGCCAATGGAGAAGTTAAGGTCCCCTCCCATAATATTGTTGTTCCGTTGCATAATGGGGGACTACATCCAGAGATCCCAAAAATCCTCATGATGATGGTAGGGGATATACACATTGATCAGTGTGATGGCTAAATTAGACTCACAAGAAATGATATCAGCACCGAGGATACCATCCTGACCGCACCAACCAATAGCGTGGATGGACTTGTTGTTGATACCCAAGGCAAGTCCCCCAAATCAACCCTGAGTATCAATGGTCTGGAAATTCCAATCTGAGGGGAAGCCAAATAAAATCCTAGTAATAGCAATCCTTTCACCCAGAGTTTCTTGTAGAAAAAGGACATCAAACTTATAAATATGAAAGATTCTCCTGAACGCCAATTGTTTGTCAGGACTAGCCAAACCCCTATAGTTCAGAGAAACATAGATCATGGGTCAACCCCTTCCCAAGTTATTTTTTCTCTAGGAACCCTTTCGATGGAGGATTGAGTGCCAGCGGCCACCTCCAGACCGGCCTGCCTGATGGATTTAGTAATAGTGGAAGGTCGACCTCTAGAATATCTAGTGATGGGACCCTTGTGATCCCGCCCGGGGCCAAAAGATGGAGCAGAGGTTGTGGAAATGGATGAACAAAGGTTGTAACGGTGGCCCGATGATGAATTATCAGAGACAATAGGAAGGTGCAGAGAGGGGAGCTCCACCGTAGTCAGAGGTTTGGGAGGAGGGATGGACGGGGGAGTGGAAGTAACAAGACAGTAGAGGGGATTCAAATTTCAATTATCTAAATGAAAAGAGTGAATAGAATGTGCATGATATGATAAATTGGGAATTGAAGAAAACAAAACAGATATATTAGATACAAGAGGATCGAGAGGGATACCCAAAATAGGTGCCGAGTCCTCCAGAGTCGTGTGAGTCGGGAGAGCCACAGAGCACTGAACCTGAGAGCGAGTGACTGGGCAGTGCCATTGCGCTTCCGGGACTGCAGAACACTGAACGGGATGGGCATCATCTGAGGGAGAAACAATGATCACAAGGTCTGTCTGAGTATTCATGTGTGATAGAATCTTGGGCAGAGGTACTAAGGCCATGATCAAGGGGCATTCCTTGTATAGCTGCCCAACCACGTGGCATATTCTGCATCTGAAGGGAACCCCTTCATAGTCCAACACCTAATACCTAACCATATCTTTGAAGAAAATTTTGTAACTTTCATAGAGCCCTTCTCTAATATCCAAGTGAACCAGGATACGGGCCACCGAGATGTTACTTGTATCTAGGTAGGAGCGATCATGTTCAAGATAAATTCCTAGATCCATGCCAATACTGTGAAGAGAATATTCGTTCCAGAACTGTAAGGGGAGACTCGGGAGACAGACCCAGATAGGACCAGCGCCAGACTTCTCCTTGTCAGGGTCGAATAAGGGAGACCATCACTTTAATAGAACAGGAAACATCTCTAGGTGCTAGTATTCAAATAAAACCCATTCCATAGAACTGGGCTGAGAGAAAATGAGGGCAAACCATCTGCGGTTCATGGTAAGAACCCCTGGAAGCTTCTCCATAATGCCGCCCCAAATTTCCTCCACCCATATATTGAGCCTGGAGAAGGAGTAACTCCTGCCACGGACCCTGCTAACCAAAACTGCCTACGCAGTGAGCTCTAAATCGGTCATGCCCACACCTTCCCCAAATATGAAATTGTGACTATGCATGTTCCAGGTGTACTTTTGCTTCTTCTTTCTTGGAATCTGGCTCTTGATCGAACCTCCTAAGCCCTCGAATTTGTCAGAGTTCAATGATTTAGGGTCTTCGTTTGGAGCAGCATGGATGGGAATGCCCTCAAACCTTCCAGAGTCCACAGTCGGGAAGAACTCTATCTGTACATCGTACGAATGGATTGGAAGGTCCATCGAGCCGATGTGTAGATGCTTGAAATTAATATATACGGCTTGACCGAGAGTATCAGAGTTAAGACCGGAAGAGGCACATGGTTGTAGGGTGGACTTTCGGCGTGAACTGATCTTGTTGCTCCCATTGACAAAGGACAGATGGTGAAGGGATAAAATAAACTGTAGATGCCACCCGTTGAAGAAGCGGTTTGAGACAGCTAGACACAGTGGCCGGGAAGTTGTCTGCCCGCATGGATAGTGGGGTGGATGATTCACCCAAGTCCATCGCCTCTGCAACCCTTGCAAATGCCTCAGCCTCCAAACGGTGTTCATGTCAGGACGATGGGAAGATTTGGACCCCTTCGAGTGGGTCAGAGGAGTATTTCGACCTCCTCCTCATACATAGTGACAGTCAAAACAGTGCCCACCACTCAGCAATGACAGTTCCAAATGGGAGACACAGTCAGGTGGCTTGGAATGGCACCCAAATCCTTCAACACAAGAAGAAATCAGGAGGTTAACAAACCCTGAGGCAAATGGGGAAGCTGTCGAGATAGACCATCCTAAAAATAGTGGAAAGCAAGAGGACCCCAGGCCCCAGTGCTACAGAGGATGTCAGCGGAAGTCACGAGAAACGCCGAGAAATCTAGGAGATGTAGGGTGTAGTGAGAAAAGAGAGAAGTGTAAGCCCGACAGAATCATCAAAAATAAGTAAAAATGGGGAAGACAACGATATATAGAACTCCACCGGTCAAGCCCAAGTCTCACAAACCGATAGAAACCCTGTGAGTGGTAAACCAAGAACCAATAATAAATTTTCAATTAAAACATTTTTTCACGTTTAAAAATGTAAATGGTGTAGAATTAAAATGAAATCCATATTTTAAAAGCAAAAGAGTATATATTGACATTGGTTGTCATAAGGGTTAAACAAACTTTCGTTTTTCAGTGTTGTGCTCTGTAATTAAGGTTGTCTCCTTCTGTGGCTATACACCCTGCAATTGCATCAAGATTTTCTTATAAAATTTTAAATATTATATTATGAAAAATTATATATATATATATATATATATGGAAATCCTAAAGGATAACTGAAATTCTTTAATTTGGCCATTTTGGGATGGGTGAGTCAAAGAATTTGTGAAAGCCTTGGTGGCTGAGGGCCTTGGTGGCTAGTTCAATTGCCTTTGTGACAAAGCACTGAAATTTTGATGAAGCCTGACCAACACTAATTTTTTAGGTCAAACATGTGCTGATCAACACTGGTTTTTGGGGTCAAACCTGTGCTAATTAGCATTTGTTTTAGGGATCAAAACCATGTTGATCAGCATTGGTTTTAGGGGTAAAACTAGTGTTGATCCAGACTTACAAAATTATTCGTCAGCGCGACCTGTAGTATTGTGAAAGGGCGCTGGTGAGCGTTGGTGTTTTTTTCTTGCTGGAGGTGGCTCAAGACCATAAGTGCCTGAGTTGGTGGTCCTGTCCAACATTTTTTGAAGGCCATCTATCTGAAGTTGGATCCATAGCACTCGGATCTGGAATTGTTGAAGGGTCTAGAGTTTGATATGTAAATTGACTATTGCAGGATCTGGAGTTAGATATGTAGATCAACTGGTTTTTTCACAGTGAATAATCACATTGAGTCCTACCTTGATGAGAGAAATAAGCTCGATGGTTAAAATTACGCCAAGTGGAAGTTCAAGTTGCAGACATTGCTCGAGGGTTCCAGTGTGTGGACAATTTCAAATGGGGATGAAGCAAATCCGATTGAAATTAGTGGTGCCACAGCCACATCAATTCAGGAGTGGGAGAAGAGGGAAAACAAAGAGAATGTGTTGTTGAATATGTCGGTAAAATACAGTATAATGCCTCACATCCAAGAATGAAAAACTGCTGACGACATTTAGGTGACACACAAGGATTTGTATGAAACGAAAAATACAAATCACCTGTTGTTTCTAAAAAATAATATTATCTCCATCAGAATGGAGGAGAATGAATCCATTGTTACGTTCATCTGACGAATCAAATAACTGAGAGACAATTTTAGCGACATAGGGGAGAAACTGTCCAATACAGATCTCATCACAATTACCTCAAATAGTATGAAAAAGGATTATCAAATGTTCATTACAGGGCTTTCGGCAAGGGATAAAGCTCCCACATTTGAAGATTTGAAAGGGATTTTGATGCAAGAAGAATAGAGGCTTATGAATTTGAAGCCTTAGAATGAAGATTTGGCATTGATGGTGAAGAAAAATATTTTCAAAGGGAAACCAGGAGGAGGACAGACAATGGTGGTCCATCCCAGAAAAATCCATTTCAAGGTATGGAATCAACTAGAAATGATTCAAGAATCAAGTGTTTTTATTGTGGTAAAAATGGACATATTGCTAGAAATTGTTATAAAAATAATATTGATGAAACTAGACACAGACACAAGAGGAATACAAGGGACTTTGCTGACAAATGTTAGAATCATAATCTCAAATTATTTGTGTCTAATGTTGCTCTTTCTGTTGAGACCGATGAGGTTGAAACTTGGTTTGTGTATTTTTGTGCATCCACTCATATTCCAAATAATAAACATTGGTATAAAAATTTCAAGGATACCAGCAATGGTACGAACATCTACCTAGGAAATTGTAATGTTCCCAAATTTTCACATAGAAATTTGGAACATTAGATTTTGCTACTTTCACTTAGAAGAGGAATAAATGGGTAAGGAGGCCCATGAATAATAAAATATGAATAATTTCCACCTTAATAAGGAAAGGGATCACTTCAAGAGATGAAATTTACACTTACAAGTGTGAACAAGGGCAAAATAGATGAGGACATAGTCAAGTTTGACTAAGTCAACATGCGTCCTTGAGGAGGAAGAGATCACCTAAGTAAATCAGTTCAATATTAACAAGGAACAGCCTAAGGCACACATATTTAAACTATATTGAAGATCCCTAGTGTGAAAGAGGCATTAGAGGTGGATTAGTTGACCAAGTCAATAGCGCAGCCACAAAAGGAGGGAAGCAAGCTAGGGCAACGCAGTTTTGAAAGAGGAAGCTTCATGAAGAAGTCACCTCAACATTATGTGGGGTCCAGGGTGAGGAGGATCACCAAAGATAAAAGGAAGGCATAGCATCAAAGGGATATCATTCACGTATTCAGATTTCTTGGCCTGGACACCAATTGCATACTTTAGCTGTTTAGCCGGAGTTGTTGCATTGCTTAGTGCAAGGATTCCTTTGTAGGAATTCCATCCTCTCTTTGGATCAGCTTGCTTAAGGGATCAAGAGAGAAGGATTTGAGCTTCATTTCAGTATTTGGCTTGGGGCCATTCATCCACATTTAGCCACAGCGCAGTCTCCTTCAAAAAACTGTGTCCTTTATGCAGCAGCAGCAGCAGCATAGCTGCACCATTTGATTTGATGCAAATCTTTGAGGAGGAGGTGCTAATTTCCCTCCGAGAGTTCTAATAATAGGCTAGAGCCATCTCTTTGTATTATTCTAATATCTCATGTCATGTACAGCCATGTTTAATACAGAGATGCAATAACTTCATTATTTTCTGCAGTATTGTTTGTTATTCATGCATTTTGTCGGAAACTTTTGTCGGGTGTCTTTTTATTTGTATAAATGATGTTAAACCTCCATTTCTTTGCCATTTTATTAATATAGACTTCATATCAGACTTATTTTATCATTTTCTGTAGAAACCCTCATGGGAATTATGCTCTCACTGTATTCAAAAATTTCTGTTTAACAAAGTCATGGGAAATCAATGTTTTCTAGCCTAGTCGGGAAAGGAGGAGTTGTTAAATATAGATAGAAGCATTAGTTTGAGCTGAAATTCGGAGAATAGGTCCCTCATGACCTAATATATCATATCCAGTCGTTTCCCCTGCTTATTTTCATGCTCATTTCTGGAAAAAAAAAAACCTTTTTAGGGCATAAAATACCCTTTTTCCCCACTTTCCGGATCATGAAACAAATTCCAAGTTGCTTTTGTAGCTAAAAATGATTTCTATGTATTTTTTATGCATATTTTAATCTTATTCATCATAACCGTACCATTATACAGCTTATTCATTGCAGGGTTCCATATTTGGAACATTACAGTGGTATCAAAGCTACCATTCTGGCTCAGCCTGTGGATTTCAAATCCAATTAGAAGATAAGAAGAAGAGGAGACAAAAATTATGGAGAGGATGAGCTTACTCTCATCCATTTTTAGATCCAAGAAGAAAGAAGGGTAGAAATGCACTGAAACTCCAAAAGAGTTTCAAGGAGGAGAGATTTGCAGAGAAACCTCTAGAGGGTTTCAAAAAGCAGAAGAAGATGCATGCACTTCTTGTTCCTATAGAGGAAGTGGAGAGCAAAGAGACCATTTATATCATGAAATCCTGAGTGGATACTTGTCAGAATACAAGCGCCAACCTAGGGCTTTCAAAGAGACCCTAGATTTTCTTTAGTTTATTCAACTGAGAGAAGAGAGAAGACCTTGTAGCAAAGGAGATATTAGAGGCAATAGATTCCTATTGTCTAAATTTTATGGGTCAAGTATAGTAAGATCTTGGGCAAGAAAGCTTGAGGCATTCTTCATACTTCATCCAATGGAAGAGAGGGAGGCAGCAGCAGTTGCAGCGCTGCACCTAGAGGGTGAAGCCAATGCTTGGTAGTGCAGTCACTTAAACCACACAAGGGTGACTTCTTTTTCTGAGTTCACTCAAGAGCTGATCAGAACCTTTGATGAGGAAATATCAGAGGAGAGAAGACCCACACCACCATGGGAGGAGGCAAGTACCAGCGTTGCCATAGCCTTGATAGAGCAAACTTCTACATCAGCAGTTGGATCAGCCAGCACATTGAAGAGAGGACCTCTTGCAGCCATAGGAGATGTCCCAAAGACTCATAGAGGTATGCATAAATTTCCATGTCTTAACATTTCAGAAAATTTTATGGAAAGGGTTGGAGATTTTTTTGCATATGGCCCAGGATCAAATGATATTGTTGAGATAGAGCAGCAGGATTGCACTGCGTTGTGCAAGTTTGAAGGGTTCAAGGGAGATTTGAACTCTCAACCTCATGTATCACTGATAAGTTACACACAACCCTTGAGGTTGGAGTGTGAATTCTTGGAGGATGGAGTGAACCTTGCTCCAAGCAGGTTCATGTAGAATCCAATGTGCATCCGGGAGTTGATGCATGAGATAGCCAAATCACCCTCGAGGAGGGTTACAGTGCTGTCAAGAGGTAGTAGCAAGGAGACCTTGCCTTCAGCCCCTTTGGATCCTTATGGGTCCAAGATAATCAATGATGAGAGATATTTTCTTGGAGGTCTCCGAGGAGTTGCATTTCAGCCTCTTATGAAGTGCAAGGAGAAAGGTCTGATATGGGAGGATGGTAGACCTCATTGGAGGAATGTCAAGATTGGAAAAGCTAGGAGGCATCCACATGGAGTTGAGTGGATGTGGATGGGAGGCAAGATAATGGTAAACCTCTTGCAAGTCTATGACATTGGGAAGCAAGAGTCAATGCTGCGTTGGCTACTCTTGAGGGAGTTTGGTCACCCTATGACATGTCTTTTCCCATGGGATGAGAAGAAGGAAGATTGGTAGGATACTTTCATCATGGGGCAGCAAGGAGTGTGGATGCATTATGGTGATGTGATCATTATGTTTTCACCACATAGGTTGTATGATGGAGGTATGGTGAGGCAAAAAAGTCATTTGTTGCTTTGGAGGATTGAGAGAGAGTAAGGGCAGATTTGCTCTCATACTTGGCATGATGTTGCAGGAGTAAGGGATGGCACTAACATAGTGCAAAGAGCAGCACCTCCATCTTGGGACGATCTCTACATGAACAGCAGCATTTTGGAAAGAGTCTTTGACACACTCTATGTCAAAGAATTGAGCTTTGAGATGACAGTAGTCCTACTCCAAAGGCTAGCAGCGCTATCACTTAGGAGCTTGGATTTCTTGCTGAAGTGTTCCCAAGACCAATTCACAAGTAATGCACCATGGAAGCATCTAGTAGATGGGCATGAGAAAGTAATGGATGAGAGTATCCGTTACTATGTTTTGACCTTCTTGGCTTGGATTCCCAAGCACAAGGAGAAAGTTCTACATGCAGCATTTATGGACTTTCCTTCCATGCATTTTTATGCATACCATCCTTCAATGGAGGAGTTCACTTGGGAGGGAATTCAATTGAATGTATATCAGCATATGGAGAGATGCATAGCCCAGAAGATGAAGAAAAGGTTGGCACAACCACTTCCCTACTCACTTGCGGCAAGGGAGAATTTGCATTTGAGCCATTTCAGCTCAATGACCGAAGTACATGATGGAGGAGGTAAAATTTTGTTTTGTATTTTACACTTCCTTATCTATATGAGAAGCATATCATACCAAGAAGGGCCTTTCCTTCTTTCATATTATATTTTTATGTACTTGAGGCCACTTGCAGCGTTTATAATGGCCATTCTATTTGTGTATTGTGGGGGAAAGCCACATGGTTTTCGGTGTGCATCATTGGCACCAAATTTTGCTTTCATGATTTCATTTTGTAAAATGGATGTGGCAGCAAACAAGTGGCTGAAAAGACACTTGTTTCATTATGTATTTAGGTAGGCAAAGAATGCCCTGCATTGGTTCCATGTTTGGGACTATTTTCTACCTCCTTGTTTTCATATCTTTATGCTTCCATATTATGCTACTAAAACATTGATTGTAGGAGGCACTTTTGGAGGAGTGGCACAAGAGTTGAAGAGGCGCAATGGAAAGATAATTATTCACATTAAAAAGGCTGCATATTTCAAAAATAACAATGGGCAAACCTTGGTTTCCATACTATACATCTTACCTTCAAATGAGAGGACTCATTTGGGAGGTTTGAGTTCTTTGAGGAGACACCTCATGGGTGTTGGATTTGATGGGGTGGCTTGGGTCTTTCTTGAATACCGTCATATCTTAGCCATATATCAGCAGTAGCCCCATATTTATCATAAGTGGAGAGATAAGCAACAAGAAATGTACATTTTGATTCCCTGCAGTCAACTATGTAGCCCACCTTCTTTGCAGGAGCTCAAGGTGGAAGAGATCCTTCAAGAGTTGCCAATTTGGAGGGTGACTCATTTTGTTTGGGTGATAGCTTGGGGGGAAGAGATTCAAAGGGGGATGATGAATCCCAATTCATATCAGCCCTCATGTTTCAAGAGAACCTTCAAACAACCCATTGTTTCTTCCATAGATGTTTCATTGTGACATAATGTCAGCTATTTAAATAGCCTACACACTTGGGAGGAGCAACTTGGAGATATATTGATGATGCAGCACCTTGATCCTTAGGAGACTTCATCTTATGAGGATGCTACAGGGGAGAAGAGGATTCTCTTCAGTCCTATCCTTGTAGTTGCTTGAGGAAAAGCAACATTTGGGAGGGGAGGACTGTAATGTTCCCAAATTTGCACATAGCAATTTGGAACATTAGATTTTGCTACTTTCACTTAGAAGAGGAATACATGGGTAAGGAGGCCCATGAATAATAAAATATGAATAATTTCCACCTTAATAAGGAAAGGGATCACTTCAGGAGATGAACTTTACACTTACAAGTGTGAACAAGGGCAAAATAGATGAGGACATAGTCAAGTTTGACTAAGTCAACATGCATCCTTGAGGAGGAAGAGGTCACCTAAGTAAACCAGTTCAATATAAACAAGGAACAGCCTAAGGCACACATATGTAAACTATATTGAAGATCCCTAGTGTGAAAGAGGCATTAGAGGTGGATTAGTTGACCAAGTCAACAGCGCAGCCACAAAAGGAGGGGAGCAAGCTAGGGCAACACATTTTTAAAAGAGGAAGCTTCATGAAGAAGTCACCTCAACATTGTGTGGGGTCCGGGGTGAGGAGGCTTACCAAAGATAAAAGGAAGGCATAGCATCAAAGGGATATCATTCATGTATTCATATTTCTTGGTCTGGAGACCAATTTCATACTTCAGCTGTTTAGCCGAAGTTGCTGCACTACTTAGTGCAAGGATTCTTGTGCAGGAATTCCATTCTCTCTTTGGATCAACTTGCTTAAGGGATCAAGAGAGAAGGATTTGAGCTTCATTTCAGTATTTTGCTTGGGTCCATTCATCCACATTTAGCCACAGCATAGTCTCCTTCAGAAAACGGTGTCCTTTATGCAACAACAACAACAACACAACTGCACCCTTTGATTTGATGCAAATCTTTGAGGAGGAGGTGCTAATTTCCCTCCGGAAGTTCTAATAAGAAGCCTAGGGCCATATAATTGTATTATTCTAATATCTCATGTCATGTACAACCATTTTTAATACAGAGATGCAGTGAATCCGTTATTTTCTACAGTATTGTTTGTTATTCATGCATTTTGTCGGAAACCTTTGCCAGGTGTCCTTTTCTTTGTATAAATGATGTTAAACCTCCATTTCTCTACCATTTGATTAATATAGACTTCATATCAGACTTATTTTATCATTTTCTATAGAAACCCTCATGGGAATTATGCTCTCACTGTATTCAGAAATTTATGTTTAGCAAAGTCATGGGAAATCAATGTTTTCTAGCCTAGTCGGGAAGGGAGGAGTTGCCCACTTTCCGGATCATGAAACGAATACCAAGTTGCTGTTGTAGCTAAAAATGATGTATATGTGTTTTTTATGCATATTTTAATCTTATTCATCATAACGGGACCATTATACAGCTTATTCGTTGCAGAGTTCCAGATTTGGAACATTACAGAAATGACAAAGAATATCAAATTAGAGGGTATGGAGATATTCATGTGATATTGCCTAATGGTAATATCAAGTGCATATAGAATGTAATGTATGTACCTGGTATTAAAAATAATTTGATCTCTGTCTCCATGATTTCAAATCAAAATTTAAAGGTAGAACTTTTCAAAACTTACCGTGTTATAAAGGACAGCTCGATCATCAGAAGTCGGTCGCATCAGGGGTACGAGTTGGAGCCCTTTATAATTTGAATGTTACAAGTGTGCCACATTAAGCTTTAACTTCAATGAATATGAAAACAGAGAATATTTGGCATCAAAGGTTTGGTCACATCAACCTTCATGACTTATCACTGCTACAGAAAAAAAGTATGGTTGATGGACTTCCTGTTTTAAAGAATGAACACATTGATTGTGAAGGTTGTGCACTTAGGAAAATGCACAGGGATGAATTTCCCTCTAACTTAAATAAGAGAAAGAAAGATATACTCGAACTTGTGCATACTGATATATGTGGACCCATTCAGACAAGGTACTTAGACCCATTCAGACAAGGTACTTAGGTGGAGCTTATTATTTCTTGTTATTTTTTTATGATTGCACAAGATATTCTTGGGTATACTTTCTTAGAAGGAAAATTCATGCTTTCAAATATTTTAAAGAGTTTAGAAATATAGTAAAGCATACAGGGAAATTTATAAAAATTATCTGCTCAGATCAAGGGGGATAATATAGGCTTGGAAACTTCATCAAATATTGTAGAGATCATGGGATTGCACAACAGTTTACAATAGTACCCAACACTCCACAACAAAATGGGGTTGCAAAGAGGAAGAACATAAATCTGGTGGAGTATGCATGCAACATGATAAAAGGTAAGAACATATCCAATGGTTTTTGGGTATAAGCAATTAGTACTGCAGCTTACTTAAAGAATAGAAGTCCAACTAGGTGTCTTAATCTCAAGACTCCATTTGAGGCTTTTTATGGTTTCAAACCTGCAGTCCATCTCTTGAGACTGTTTGGCTCTAAAGCATTTGCACACATTCCTAAGGAAGATAGGAATAAATTGGATGTTGAAGATATAAAGTGCATATTTGTAGGGTATTCTTCTCATTTCAAATCATATAAGATGTTTAATCTATATACTCACAAGATTTTTGCTAGTAGATATGTTATTTTTCATGAAATTTTTTATTAAGGTAATAAGGGAAAAAGTTATGAGGACTGGCATATGCCTTTACTAGTTGATGGCAGTAATGATGAAGCCAAAGATAGTCATTTACAATATCAGTAGCAACAAAAAAAAGAGAAACCTAGCAATGTGGATACATTGAGCAGTCGAATTCCATTCAGAAGTGAGCAAGACTAAATTGAGGCAAGTCCCCTACCAAGGATATCAGGTAGGAAGAATCACTTACCTGCAAGGTAAAAATATTATGCTCTTATGATTAGTATTTTAAATGTTGTTGAGCCCATGAATTATAATGAAGCAAATCAGTATGATGAATGGAGGTCAGTTATGAAAGAAGAGTATGAGTCCATAATTAAAAATGGAATTTGGGAATTAGTTGAATTGCCATAAGGAAAATAACCCATATGTTGTAAATGGCTATATAAACCTAAGTTCAAAGTATATGGTAGTATATACAAGTATAAAGCTTGGTTGGTGGCCAAAGGGCACTCACAGAAAGAAGGGATTGATTATGAGGATAATTTTTCTCCTTTAGCTAATTTAAATACCATTATAATCTTAATAGCTCTAGCTACTAAGTACCATTGGATTTTACACCAGTTAGATATGAAATCTGCTTCTCTAAATGGAGAATTGAAGGAATATTTAACACAACCACAAGGGTTTGTTAAAAAGGGGTAGGAAAAATTTGTTTGTAAATTAAATAAGGCATTGTAAGATTGAAATAGACTCCTAGATCTTGGTATGAAAAGATAGACTATTTCTTCTTGCAACATGGTTATAAGAGAAGTAAAAATGACCCAAATTTGTATACCAGATTTGATTCAAAGGGGTATATTGTGTTGATTTCCTTATATGTTGACGATTTGATTGTTACTGGAAATTCTAATGGATTGGTTGAAGAAATTAAAATGCATATGTCACATGTATTCGAAATTAAAGAACTTGGAGAACTGCATTATTTTTTGGGTCTTAAAGTCTGGAGGGACTTTGCCCAAACTTTTGTTACTCAAGGGAAGTATGTCAAGGAACTATTGAAGAAATTCAGAATGGATTATTGTAAATTTGCTTCATTACCTATACAACAGAATGTTAAAATTCGGAATTATGATGGTTCTAAAGAGTTGGATGCTACATTGTACATATGGCTGGTTGGAAGTCTGATTTATTTGACTACAACTAGCCCTGAATTAGCATATTCAGTCAGTGTGTTGAATCAGTTTATATCAAAAACCCTTAAGAATCATTGGGTGGAAGCAAAAGGTGTATTAAGGTATCTTCAAGGAACCATAAATTTTAGCATTAAATATACTGATTCTTTTGATGTTACACTAACAATTTATTCAAATTAAGACTCTGTAATGTTCCAGATTTGGACTACTCGGCAAAACAGGCCTGAAAAACACATTTTTCAGGGATGTGTGCTTCTGCAACCAAGACCAGCCCTTTGATCCCTTAGATAAGAGTATCTAAGACCGAAATAAAAGAGGAGGCTCAAAATAAATCACTCTAGGTGGGTTAAACAGATCTCCCACACCTAGTTGCCTTCAACAAATTGCCCAATGAAGGGATGTAGCAGTATAAAACACAAAACTGAAGTATCATCAAGCTAATAACTTTGAAATGTGTTTAAAAACACCTCAGAAGAAATTTTATGTACAACGGAAAGAAGAGAGATTAATTCTGTTATCAAAGGATGGGGAAAAGGGGTGATTTATGCCCTAAAATGAGTGTATTCAAAAATCCGTGGAAACATAAGGGAAATGGCGAGAGGTTATTTTATCTTAGGCCATGAGGGACTCCCATACCTAATTTCAGGTCAAAAAAATCATTCTAGCTAAGTTAAACAACTCCTCCACTCCTGAAAGGGCTTAAAAAGGCTGATTTCCCATGACCTTGAGTATGCAGAAATTACTAAAGCTTGAGCAGCGTGATTTTCTGAAGCTAATATATGAAAATAAGTATGAAAATAATTTAATTATACATGGGGCAATACTTATGCATTTACAAGCTAAATAAAGAGATTTTACATGGATAAACCCTCAAGATTGAGGTGATGCAACACTGGAAATTGCCAAGAAAGATAGATAGCGTAATTTTTTGAAGACAGAAGCACTGATATATTAGCTCTTATATCTAGAAAATATATAGGCATGAAAATACATATCTATTATAGATCTGGAAGCCAAAGAGGTTGTTTATTACATTCCCCTTGGGGTTTTGTGCAAAACATGAAGCACAGAGAGTAGATCTGAGATCTAAGGTTGCAGATCTATAGAATGATTCAGAAATTTCTGAATAATACAATGGTACATTAGATCATATCTGAAACTCACATGGATTAGATGTCCAATCCATGGATCACCACAGTGAGAGGAAGAATCTCAACACTGGAGATCTCTCCTCCAAAATGTAGACAAAACACCCTGCAGATGTAGATCTGCAAATAATGATGTCCAGGGAGAGGAACTGCGCTATAGGCTCTGAGAATGCTTTGGCCTGATGCCAAGATCAAAAACTGAAGCTCCAACAATGGATGCACTCTTCCAGGAGGTTAAAAGACACACTCACTAAGAAGAGGCTCCAATAAAAGCTAGATCTGAACAGATCTAGTATTCCACTTGTTGCAGCTTACAAAAGTAAGAAAACCCTCACTAGATCTACATTGCAGTTGGAAGTAGAAGCTTGGTCTCCAACTTGATAGTGGACAAGCAATACAAGCTCTCCCAAGAGCTCTGTTAGTTCCCAAATCCACCTCAGGCTGAAATAAGGCAGAAAAAGGACAACACCAAACCACGCTCAGCCTCGTAGCTAGCCCTACGAGGACAGGAGAGGGCTCTCTCCGGGTCAATCTCAATGAAAAATGTTCAAAGGGGTTTGAGATGACTGAAAGAAACAACTGATCTTAGGCTAGATAAACAAGTAGGAGGGTTTTATTTTGGTTTTTAGGGGTTTTTGTTGGAAAAAGGGAAAAACAATTTCGGGCTTGGGGATGAGGCCAGATCTTACAGAGTTCAAGTAGGGGCAGGGTAGGCAACGGCTTTGATGTCTTAGATCGAGTGAAATGGATGGAAAATACTGCTGAGGAGCTGAAGAGGGAAAGAGAGTGCAAGGATCCTCTCCAAATTGATGAAAACATAAAAAACTAAACAAAAGTTTAAGGTAGAGCACCAGCAAATGAATGAATTCTACCTCAATTACTCATTTGTTTAATTTAGAAGCATAGAGAAGAGAAATGGCATACATATAACATTAATGAAACTTACAATAACATAAGAAGCACATCATCAAAACTCATAAGCCACAAGGATCCCAACAAGTGCTGCAAAACTCTGGTCTTTTCTTTGCCGAAAAAACTGAAAAATGGATGTACAATGAGGTGCCAAACTTTTCCCAAGTATCCAACCCTGAAAATGTCTCAGAAAATACAATATATAGACCATCCTAACACCTTCCCATGCCTCTAGGGGTCGAGCTCATCCTTCTAGGAGTTGTTTCAACCAATTCTAAACATGGAGCTAAAATCTAGGCAGCCAAACAACTTGCCTCTATATGCTAGGAAACTGATCCATTCACTCAATTTTCACTTTTTAGTGAATGAATCATCTAGAACAAGTAAATACATGCCAAAATTACATCATGGTTACCAAATTACATCAATATAGATTAATCCTCTCATGAAAAAGTAAAAATAGTCAATACTGGCCGAATTTCTGAGCTGGAAGGTGAAAAATAGGCTAAATTCCTCTATGCACCGCACTCAAAAGCTCTATGCGCCGTGCTACTTTGGACCTGTTTGTGGAGCACTTCCTGAAGTCCAAATAGAGCTCATGATAGCTCGTTGGAAAGCCCTGGATGTCTTCTATCCAACCCAAGTGGAATTTTTCAATTTGGAGCTCATTTTCCCCTCCAAAACTTCATTCTACCAAGACTACTTCCTGCTGGTGCAAAAGGTGGCAGAAAGGTGATTTTCATGGTGTTTTTGGCCCTTTAGGCAGCCCAGAATGTGATGAAATGCTTCGGACATTCCTGAAGATACACAATATATCATGAAAAACCCAAAAATGCAAAGTTTTCCTCCAGAAGATGTCCCAATCATAAGCGCGCGTCTGGTGGCGTGACGCGTCGGGCGGAAAAACCTGTTTTGCAACCAAAATTTTCAAAATGACAAAATCTTCCCCAAATTTGCTGAAATTTGGAGTGAAGGTCTCCCCTCATGTCTCAGGCCCAGCCAAGGAATCTTTAGCCAAGATTCGAAGTGGATCCGGCCTCTTTCGACGTTTCAGTGCCTTTCTCAACCTTACCTTCAGGATCTTCATTTTTGCTCTGCAAGCGTGTGTACGGGCCCAATAGTGAGTCTTCATGTGTCTGAGCATGTATTTGTCCCTATTGGCCTTCGCCAATATTTTCTCCAGATGAATTTTTACGTGCGTAAGGCAAGTCTCTCGCTCAACCGGTGTCATGTCACCTGGTCTCTTCCAGGCCAATTCCCGGTCTTCACGGATTTGCCGCAACTCTAAGAGTGTGTGCTGATCCTCCAGCTGTTTATTACGCTTCTCCAAATAATGTATAACCCACTGATATCTCTGCAAATTCACCGTCAAAGTGTCAATCTCAGCCTTTTGTTCCTGGATGATCTCTTTCAGTTTCGAGCTAGGAGGGCTTGCATCAACATCGATCAAAACAAAATCAGTATCTTGGCCTCCCGGAGGGCCCTCATCATGCATAGGCCTTTTTCCTCTGTCTTGAACTTGTACCTGTGCTGATGTCGAAGGAAAGACCCCTTCCACATCATGTGGAGAGAGTACTCATGCTGCTGATGAAGTCAACGAGACCCCTTCCACCCCGGGTGGAGATAGTACTCGCGCAGCTGATGAAGTCAACGAGACCCCTTCCACCCCGAGTGGAGATAGTACTCATCGTGATGCTGCAAATAAGGCTCGATGGCCTCTCTGATATGTCACACACACTGGAGCACTGATAGGCTCAGTCTCAGGAGTCCCAAACTGATGTGAAGGCTCTGCCTCATCATGAACGACCTCGGGAGGCTGTGGCGCTACAAAGAAATCATGAGAAATGAACTCATCCCATGAGATGCCCTGTAATCCAAGCTGATGCACTACAATGATTTTGATGAGCGCATAATGATAGATGTTGTTATGCTGCTGCGCTGGGGTCTTCTTCTGTACAAGGATCGTCATCCGCTCTATGTTACGGTACATGAAATATGGAATGCTCATCATCCGCACTCTCGTGAAATGCATCAACAGCTGGATGTGATACGCATACAAGTGTGAAATGTGCCCTTCACAACTGGAGTACCTAATGATAAGTTTAATCAATGGTGCATACTCTTCCTTCAGAAATCTGAATGGAAATACCCTACTCAGCTGCCTCAAATATCTGGGTCTGATGTAAGGCTCATAATATGCTCTATCCAACTGCTGTCGCTTATTCCACTCTTCACCAATGTTTGGTATCCCGTTCGCCTCAGAAATAGTCTCTGGTGTCAAAGTCAAGTTCACTCCAGCAAGAGTTACATGACCGTTGTGCAAATGTAGGACAAATAGGCAAGCTAACTCATGTTGATGCTGAGTTCGGGCAATCAACTCACAATAATGGAAACATGACTGACGCTGAAAACAATCCATTGCTAGCGGGCAAGCCTGCAATTGGGCCAAAGAAGTGGGCTCCTCCCTGATATGCCTGCCACTTTTGTGAGACCTCCTTGGCACACTAAGCTCTATAGATGAATCACTGTCCTGCTCATACCCCTGCTCATATGGTGAATCTGTCTCTGACATGGCGCTGAAATCAAGGTGTTTGACAAATATATGCTAATATATGTATGGGGAAAACAAGAGTTAGGTGTATGTCTGAAAATGATGAATTGGTGCTTGCCTTTCAATACCCAATATGCCAAATGTATCAAGAATGAAATGAGAGACTGTGGGAAGTATAAACAGTGGGCATAAAGGACTGTCAAATGAAACTTAACTTGTGAAAACAATCATTTGACTGTATGGGGATTAGGGATTTTGGGAATTAGGAATATTTGCAAAGGATATGAGAGTGGGATGATGATGGGACTTGTAGTTTTTAGGGATGGGTATAAATGCAATGACAAGACAGCCTTAATCTAGGTGAATTCAAGGATATAGAGACAGTCCATTGCATGTTTTGGGAATTGGGAATTTAAGTGATATGAAGTGGTGGCAAGCAATAGGGTTTGGGAATTTAAAACATGGAACAAAGGGTATAAGGATATGGGATAGTGGTATAACAATGGGACTGTGCTATAATGTGACAAAACTAGCAGTGATAACAATGATAGTAATAGCAGTGATAAGAGCACACATAACAATGTAATGAGAGCGGTTTGGCAAGTTCACGTTTTTGGCACCTAATTTCAAATTACAATCACCTCTCTTCAAACCCTATGGAGCAGATTTCAAAGTGGATATAGGGTTAAGTCTTTCACCATTAAACATTTGAAACTCTCCTTTTCAACATGCAGCAAACACACCCTAAAATCAATGAACATACTTTGTCAACTTACTTGGAGAAGAATCAAGCTGAAAAGATTTGAATTTTTGTGGAGCGAATATGAATTTCGGCCTTAGGGCTCTATGCGCCGCGGCCTTTGGGTGCGCCGCGCCAGAAGGAAATAACACAGCGAATTTCGGCTCTGTGCGCCGCGGCCCGTGGGTGCGTCGCGCCTATGCCCAATGCGCCGCGCTGCCTTCAACACACAGTCAGCCTCCCTCAAAACACAGATTTGCTCTTTTCACTCCAAAACTCGACTTCTCTCTGAGATTTTTGAATGAAACTTGTTGCAAATGAATAAATAACCTTGAAAAATATCTTGAAAAGAGATGACTTTGATTTTTTCCTTCTCAAAACCCATTTTGTAATGTTCTTTTTATTTTGGCACTTTTGTCATTTAATGAAACTCTGTCTTTTGTCTTTTTTCTTCCTCACTGGCCTTCTGAGCTCTGAATGATGTAAATGGTTGATTTCTTGCAGGGATGTTGGCATTGATCTTTGGCAAAGGGGGACCAGAGTCTGCCTTGAAGTTTTCATGGCGGAAAAATACATGATAATTACAAAAAACAAATTCGACAATTTCTTATTCAAAACAGAGTTTTGAACAAGAAATGTCCTCAAACATTTTTGATAGTAAAATTTTGAATTGAAAAGTTATTGGAAATCATCCTCATGGCCTGCGGGCATTATATGACATTTTAGAAGACTGAACCCTAGACTCAGAAACTAAAATGACTCTTTTTGACCAAAATAGCATTTATGACTGCAAATGACTTAAAATGAACTTTGATGATTTTAGAGAAATTTTGACCAACCCAGCAGGTAAAAGCATGAGGGAACACGAGAGAACCAAACCCTTCCGTCAGGCAATGGCATGCCCCTAACAGAATGCAAACGAATGAGCGGAATGAGACACCTAAACAATGAAATGCAAATAGAGAAATGATCTCTGACAGTGAGCTGTAAAGACCAACTCTAACATTGGCTCCAATGGGGATGGCAGCTCCTTGGAGGTGCCAAGAACAACAGATCTTTGGGAGAGCAGACAAGTGCCTTCATCCATTGGGTAATGGAGTCAAAAAATTCAAACCCAAAACAACTCATACCAATCCAAAACATATACATACTGCAATATGTACATAAACCAATACCAGAAGCTGAACTGCTGCCTTAGGAAGCTTATTTATGCACGAAACTACCCTACTTTGCTGAAAAACCAATAGATCAAGTAACACTGTAATGCCAGATCAACCAATCAAGTAAATGTGACAAGGATGCTGCTTGAGAGTGCTTCAACCAGGACACAGATGTAATTGCTGGCAGCCATACATGCACATAATGAGTCTAGTTATGTAAAACACAATTTGATCTATCATTCAAACTGAAAAACATCTCCATGTACGTTGCAATAGGATCGCAAAAACCAGACTCTGTTTTCTGCCCCAACTCCACAATACATGCTTCTAGCTGCAAACTATCAATGCAAATATCCACGGGCAGCTCTATTGTTTCTTGTGTTGAAGGAGGGAGAGTTTCCAAGAACTTTTTGGGATCTCGAAATTCATATGATTGGATCTGATCATTTAAATACTGAATCTCCTTCTCAAAATTTTCAAGAACTAACTCAAAGAAACCAGTTTTAGCTTCAGAAGGAAACTTCGGAGATCTCAAAAATTGAAGCACGACACTGAAAAATACTTCATCAATTTCAAAATCCACTAACTGATCTCTAACTTCTTCTAAAACTTCACAAAGCGCAGGGTTTGCCACATACCCTACCATTGCATGAATAGATCAGTGAGCACTGGAATCTCTGGATCGAGTTGGAGTCGCCAGGTGAATGTTTCAGCCTTCATATGTATGATCGTTGTCCACCATCAACAATCAGATCTGAACTTGATACATGTACTGGGGCAAGACAATCTACAAGTCGAGTGTCACATTCACAAGCTAGATTCGAGATTGACTGAAGCAGCGTTTATCTACTTCCGCTAATGCAAAGAAAAAGCGTTTCGAAAGCTACCTGGCGTGACTTCAGGCTCCGTCTGTAACTTATGAAAAAAATAACATCAACGAGCAAACCCTTTTTCCCCAGTATGGTCGCCACTATGTTAGTTCCCAAATCCACCTCAGGTTGAAATAAGGCAGAAAAAGGACAGCACCAAACCATGCTCAGCCTTGTAGCTAGCCCTACGAGGACAGGACAGGGCTCTCTCCGGGTCAATCTCAATGAAAATGGTTCAAATGGGTTTGAGATGACCGAAAGAAACAACTGATCTTAGGCTAGATAAACAAGTAGGAGGGTTTTATTTTGGTTTTTAGGGGTTTTTGTTGGAAAAAGGGAAAAACAATTTCGGGCTTGGGGATGAGGCCAGATCTTACAGAGTTCAAGTTGGGGCAGGGTAGGCAACGGCTTTGATGTCTTAGGTTGAGTGAAATGGATGGAAAAGAATGCTGAGGAGCTGAAGAGGGAAATATAGTGCAAGGATCCTCTCCAAACTGATGAAAACATAAAAAACTAAACAAAATTTTAAGGTAGAGCACCAGCAAATCAATGAATTCTACCTCAATTACTCATTTGTTTAATTCAGAAGCATAGAGAAGAGAAATGGCATACATATAACATTAATGAAACTTACAATAACATAAGAAGCACATCATCAAAACTCAGAAGCCACAAGGATCCCAACAAGTGCTGAAAAACTATGGTCTTTCCTTTGCCAAAAAAACTGAAAAATGGATGTACAATGAGGTGCCAAACTTTTCCCAAGTATCCAACCCTGAAAATGTCTCAGAAAATACAATATATAGACCATCCTAACCCCTTCCCATGCCTCTATGGGTCGAGCTCATTCTTCTAGGAGCTGTTTCAACCAATTCTAAACTTGGAGCTAAAATCTAGGCAGCCAAACAACTTGCCTCTATATGCTAGGAAACTGATCCATTCACTCAATTTTCACTTTTTAGTGAATGAATCATCTAGAACAAGTAAATACATGCCAACATTACATCATGGTTACCAAATTACATCAATATATATTAATCCTCTCATGAAAAATTAAAACTAGTCAATATTGGCCGAATTTCTGAGCTGGAAGGTGAAAAATAGGCTAAATTCCTCTATGCGTCGCGCTCAAAAGCTCTATGCGCCGCGCTACTTTAGACCTATTTTTGGAGCACTTCCCAAAGTCCAAATCGAGCTCATGATAGCTCGTTAGAAATCCCTGGATGTCTGTTATCCAAACCAAGTGGAATTTTTCAATTTGGAGCTCAGTTGCCCCTCCAAAAATTCATTCTACCAAGACTACTTGCTGCTGGTGCAAAAGGTGGCAGAAAGGTGATTTTCATGGTGTTTTTGGCCCTTTAGGCAGCCCAGAATGTGATAAAATGCTTCGGCCATTCCTGAAAATACATAATATATCATGACAGACCCAAAAATGCAAAGTTTTCATCCAGAAGATGTCCCAATCATAAGCGCGCGTCGGGTCGCGCGACGCGTCGGGCGGAAAAACCTGTTTTACAACCAAAATTTTCAAAATGACAAAATCTTCCCCAAATTTGCTGAAATTTGGAGTGAAGGTCTCCCCTCATGTCTCATGCCAAGCCAAGGAAGCTTCGGCCAAGATTCGGAGTGGATCCGGCCTCTTTCGACGTTTCAGTGCCTTTCCCAAACTTGCCTTCACGATCTTCATTTTTTCTCTGCAAACGTGTGTACGGGCCCAATAGTGAGTCTTCATGTGTCTGAGCATGTCTTTTTCCCTATTTGCCTTCGCCAAGAGTTTCTCCAAATGAATTTTGACGTGCGTAAGGCAAGTCTCTCGCTCAACCGGTGTCATGTCACCTGGTCTCTTCCGGGCCAATTCCCGGTCTTCACGGATTTGCCGCAACTCTAAGAGTGTGTGCTGATCCTCTAGATGTTTATTACGCTTCTCCAAATAATGTATAACCCACTGAGCTCTCAGCAACTTCATCGTCAAAGTGTCAATCTCAGCCTTTTATTCCTGGATGATCTCTTTTAGTTTCGAGCTAGGAGAGCTCGCATCAACATCGATCAAAACAAAATCAATATCTTGGCCTCCCGAAGGGCCCTCATCGTGCATAGACCTCTTGCCTTTGTCCTGAACTTGTACCTGTGTTGATGTCGAAGGCGAGACTCCTTCCACATCATGTGGAGATAGTACTCATGCTGCTGATGAAGTCAACGAGACCCCTTCCACCCCAGGTGGAGATAGTACTCGCGCTGCTAATGAAGTCAACGAGACCCCTTCCACCCTGGGTGGAGATAGTACTCGTCGTGATGCTGAAAATAAGGCTCGATGGCCTCTCTAATATGTCACACACACTGGAGCACTGATAGGCTCAGTCTCAGGAGTCCCAAACTGATGTGAAGGCTCTGCCTCATCATGAACGACTTCGGGAGGCTGTGGCGCTGCAAAGAAATAACGGGAAATGAACTCATCCCACGAGATGCCCTGTAATCCAAGCTGATGCACTACAATGATTTTGATGAGCACATAATGATAGATGCTGTTATGCTGCTGCGCTGGGGCCTTCTTCTGTACAAGGACCGTCATCCGCTCTTTGTTACGGTACATGAAATATGGAATGCTCATCATCCGCACTCTCGTGAAATGCATCAACAGCTGGATGTGATACGCATACAAGCGTGAAAAGCGCCCTTCACAACTGAAGTACCTAATGATAAGTTTCATCAATGGTGCATACTCTTCCTTCAGAAATCGGAATGGAAAAACCCTGCTCAGCTGCCTCAAATATCCAAGTCTGATGTAAGGCTCATAATATGCTCTATCCAACTGTTGTCGCTTATTCCACTCTTCACCGATGATTGGTATCCCGGTCGCCTCAGAAATAGTCTCTGGTGACAAAGTGAAATTCACTCCAGCAAGGTTTACATGACCATTATGAAAATGTAGGACAAAAAGGCGAGCTAACTCATGATGATGCTGAGTTCGGGCAATCATTTCACAATAATGGAAGCATGACTGATGCTGAAAACAATCCATTGCAAGTGGGCAAGCCTGCAATTGAACCAAAGAAGTGGGCTCCTCCCTGACATGCCTGCCACTTTTGTGAGACCTCCTTGGCACATTAAGCCCGGTAGATGAATCACTGCCCTGCTCATACCCCTGCTCATATGGTGAATCTGTCTCTGACATGGCGCTGAAATCAAGGTGTTTGAAAAATATATGCTGATATATGTATGGTGAAAACAAGAGTTATGTGTATGTATGAAAATGATGAATTGGTGCTTGCCTTTTAATACCAAATATGCCAAATGTATCAAGCATGAAATGAGGGACTGTGGGAAGTATAAAAAGTGGACTAAAGGACTGTCAAATGAAACTTAACTTGTGAAAACAATCATTTGAGTGTATGGGGATTAGGGAGTTTGGGAACTAGGAATATTTGCAACGGATATGAGAGTGGGGATGATGATGGGACTTGTAGTTTTTAGGGATGAGTATAAATGCAATGACAAGACAGCCTTAATCTAGGTGAATTCAAGGATATAGAGACAGTCCATTGCATGTTTTGGGAATTGGGAATTTAAGTGATATGAAGTGGTGGCAAACAATAGGGTTTGGGAATTTAAAACATGGAACAAAGGGTATAAGGATGTGGGATAGTGGTATAACAATGGGACTGTGCTATAATGTGACAAAACTAGCAGTGATAACAATGATAGTAATAGCAGTGATAAGAGCTCACATAACAATGGAATGAGAGAGGTTTGGCAAGTTCAAGTTTTTGGCACCTAATTTCAAATTACAATCACCTCTCTTCAAACCCTATGGAGCAGATTTCAAATTGGATATAGGGTTAATTATTTCACCATTAAACATTTAAAACTCTCCTTTTCAACACGCAGCAAACACACCCTAAAATCAACGAACATACTTTGTCAACTTACTTGGAGAAGAATCGAGCTGAAACAATTTGAATTTTTGTGGAGCGAATATGAATTTCGGCCTTAGGGCTCTATGCACCGCGCGCAGACCCAATGCGCCGCGGCCTTTGGGTGCGCCACGCCAGAAGGAAATAACACAGCGAATTTCAGCTCTATGCGCCGCGACCCATGGGTGCATCGCGCCTATGCCCAATGCGCCGCGCTGCCTTCAACACACAATCAACCTCCCTCAAAACACATATTTGCTCTTTTCACTCCAAAACTAGACTTCTCTCTGAGATTTTTGAATGAAACTTGTTGCAAATGAATAAATAACCTTGAAAAATATCTTGAAAAGAGATGACTTTGATTTTTTCCTTCTCAAAACCCATTTTGTAATGTTCTTTTTATTTTGGCACTTTTGTCATTTAATGAAACTCTGTCTTTTGTCTTTTTGCTTCCTCACTGACCTTCTGAGCTCTGAATGATGAAAATGGTTGATTTCTTGCAGGATGTTGGCGTTGATCTTTGGAAAAGGAGGACCAGAGTCTGCCTTGAAGTTTTCATGGCGGAAAAATACATGATAATTACAAAAAACAATTTCGACAATTTCTTATTCAAAACAGAGTTTTGAACAAGAAATGTCCTCAAACATTTTTGATAATAAAATTTTGAACTGAGAACTTATTGGAAATCATCCTCATGGCCTACGGGAATTATATGACATTTTAGAAGACTGAACCCTAGACTCAGAAACTAAAATGACTCTTTTTGACCAAAATAGCATTTATGACTGCAAATGACTTAAAATAAACTTTGATGATTTTAGAGAAATTTTGACCAACCCAGCAGGTAAAAGCATGAGGGAACACGAGAGAACCAAACCCTTCCGTCAGTCAATGGCATGCCCCTAATGGAATGCAAACGAATGAGCGGAATGAGACACCTAAACAATGAAATGCAAATAGAGAAAGGATCTCTGACAGAGGGCGATAAAGACCAACTCTAACATTGGCTCTAATGGGGATGGTATCTCCTTGGAGGTGCCAAGAACAACAGATCTTTGGGAGAGCAGACAAGTGCCTTCATCCATTGGGTAATGGAGCCAAAAAATTCAAACCCAAAATAACTCATACCAATCCAAAACATATACATACTGCAATATGTACATAAACCAATACCAAAAGATGAACTGCTGCCTTGGGCAGCTTATTTATGCACAAACCTACCCTACTTTGCTGAAAAACCAATAGATCAAGTAACGATGTAATGCCAGATCAACCAATCAAGTAACTGTGACAAGGATGCTGCTTGAGAGTGCTTCAACCAGGACACAGATGCAATTGCTGGCTGCCATACATGCACATAATGAGTCTAGTTATGTAAAAGACAATTTGATCTATCATTCAAACTGAAAAACATCTCCATGTACGTTGCAATAGGATCGCAAAAACCAGACTCTGTTTTCTGCCCCAACTCCACAATACATGCTTCTAGCTGCAAACTATCAATGCAAATATCCACGGGCAGCTCTATTGTTTCTTGTGTTGAAGGAGGGAGAGTTTCCAAGAACTTTTTGGGATCTCAGAATTCATATGATTGGATCTGATCATTTAAATATTGAATCTCCTTCTCAAATTTTTCAATAAATAACTCAAAGAAACTAGTTTTAGCTTCAGAAGGAAACTTCGGAGATCTCAAAAATTGAAGCACGGCATTGAAAAATACTTCATCAATTTCAAAATCCACTAACTGATCTCTAACTTATTTTAAAACTTCACAAAGCGCAGGGTTTTCCACATACCCTACCATTGCATGAATGGATTAGTGAGCACTGGAATCTCTGGATCGAGTTGGAGTCGCCAGGTGAATGTTTCAGCCTTCATATGTCTGATCGTTGTCCACCATCAACAATCAGATCTGAACTTGACACATGTACTGGGGCAAGACAATCTACAAGTCGAGTGTCACATTCACAAGCTAGACCGGAGATTGACTGAAGCAGTGTTTATCTACTTCCTCTAATGCAAAGCAAAAGCGTTTCGAAAGCTACCTGGTGTGACTTCAGGCTCCGTCTGTAACTTATGAAACAAATAACATCAACGATCAAACCATTTTTTCCCAGTATGGTCGCCACTATGTTAGTTCCCAAATCCATGTCAGGCTGAAATAAGGCAGAAAAAGGACAACACCAAACCACGCTCAGCCTTGTAGCTAGCCCTACGAGGATAGGAGAGGGCTCTGTCTGGGTCAATCTCAATGAAAAATGTTTAAAGGGGTTTGAAATGACTGAAATAAACAACTGATCTTAGGCTAGATAAACAAGTAGGAGGGTTTGATTTTGGTTTTTAGGGGTTTTTGTTGGAAAAAGGGAAAAACAATTTCGGGCTTGGGGATGAGGCCAGATCTTACAGAGTTCAAGTTGGGGCAGGGTAGGCAATGACTTTGATGTCTTATATCGAATGAAATGGATGGAAAATACTATTGAGGAGCTGAAGAGGGAAAGATAGTGCAAGGATCCTCTCCAAACTAATGAAAACATAAAAAACAAAACAAAAGTTTAAGGTAGAGCACCAGCAAATCAATGAATTCTACCTCAATTACTCATTTGTTTAATTCAGAAGCATAGAGAAGAGAAATGGCATACATATAACATTAATGAAACTTAAAATAACATAAGAAGCACATCATAAAAACTCAGAAGCCACAAGGATCCCAACAAGTGCTGCAAAACTCTAGTCTTTCCTTTGCAAAAAAAAACTGAAAAATGGATGTACAATGAGGTGCCAAACTTTTCCCAAGTATCCAACCCTGAAGATGTCTCAGAAAATAAAATATATAGACCATCCTAACCCCTTCCCATGCCTCTAGGGGTCGAGCTCATCCTTCTAGGAGCTGTTTCAACCAATTCTAAACATGGAGCTAAAATCTAGGCAGCCAAACAACTTGCCTCTATATGCTAGGAAACTGATCCATTCACTCAATTTTCAATTTTTAGTGAATGAATCATCTAGAAAAAGTAAATACATGCCAAAATTACACCATGGTTACCAAATTACATCAAGAGATATTAATCCTCTCATGAAAAAGTAAAACTAGTCAATATTGGCCGAATTTCTGCGCTGGAAGGTGAAAAATAGGCTAAATTCCTCTATGCGCCGCGCTCAAAAGCTCTATGCGCCGTGCTACTTTGGACCTATTTTTGGAGCACTTACCGAAGTCCAAATCAAGCTCATGATAGCTCGTTGGAAATCCCTGGATGTCTGCTATCCAAAACAAGTGGAATTTTTCAATTTGGAGCTAATTTGCCCCTCCAAAACTTCATTCTTCCAAGAATACTTACTGCTGGTGCAAAAGGTGGCAGAAAGGTGATTTTCATGGTGTTTTTGGCCCTTTAGGCAGCCCAGAATGTGATGAAATGCTTCGGCCATTCCTGAACATACATAATATATCAAGAAAAACCAAAAAATGCAAAGTTTTCTAAAATTTGGAGTGAAGGTCTCCCCTCATGTCTCATGCCCAGCCAAGGAAGCTTCGGCCAAGATTCGGAGTGGATCCGACCTCTTTCGACGTTTCAGTGCCTTTCTCAACCTTGCCTTCAGGATCTTTATTTTTGCTCTGCAAACGTGTGTACGGGCCCAATAGTGAGTCTTCATGTGTCTGAGCATGTCTTTTTCCCTATTGGCCTTCACCAAGAGTTTCTCCAAATGAATGTTGACGTGCGTAAGGCAAGTCTCTCGCTCAACCGGTGTCATGTCACTTGGTCTCTTCCGAGCCAATTCCCGGTCTTCATGGATTTTCCGCAACTCTAAGAGTGTGTGCTGATCCTCTAGCTGTTTATTACGCTTCTCCAAATAATATATAACCCACTGAGATCTCTGCAACTTCACTATCAAAGTGTCAATCTCAGCCTTTTGTTCCTGGATGAACTCTTTTAGTTTCGAGCTAGGAGAGCTCGCATCAACATCGATCAAAACAAAATCAATATCTTGGCCTCCCGAAGGGCCCTCATCGTGCATAGGCCTCTTGCCTCTGTCCTGAACCTGTACCTGTGCTGATGTCGACGGTGAGACCCCTTCCACATCATGTGGAGATAGTACTCACGCTACTGATGAAGTCAACGAGACCCCTTCCACCCCGGGTGGAGATAGTACTTGCGCTACTGATGAAGTCAACAAGACCCCTTCCACCCTGGGTGGAGATAGTACTCGTCGTGATGCTGAAAATAAGGCTCGATGGCCTCTCTGATATGTCACACACACTGGAGCACTGATAGGCTCAGTCTCATGAGTCCCAAACTAATGTGAAGGCTCTGCCTCATCATGAACGACCTCGGGATGCTGTGGCGCTGCAAAGAAATCACGGGAAATGAACTCATCCCACGAGATGCCCTGTAATCCAAGCCGATGCACTACAATGATTTTGATGAGCGCATAATGATAGGTGTTGTTATGCTGCTGCGTTGGGGTCTTCTTCTGTACAAGGACCGTCATCCGCTCTATGTTACGGTACATGAAATATGGAATGCTCATCATCCGCACTCTCCTGAAATGCATCAACAGCTGGATGTGATACGCATACAAGCGTGAAAAGCACCCTTCACAACTGAAGTACCTAATGATAAGTTTCATCAATGGTGCATATTCTTCCTTCATAAATCGGAATGGAAATACCCTGATCAGCTGCCTCAAATATCCGGGTCTGATGTAAGGCTCATAATATGATCTATCTAACTTATGTCGCTTATTCCACTCTTCACCAATGTTTGGTATCCCGACCGCCTCAGAAATAGTCTCTGGTGTCAAAGTGAAGTTCACTCCAACAAGAGTTACATGACCGTTGTGAAAATGTAGGAAAAATAGGCGAGCTAACTCATGCTGATGCTGAGTTCGGGCAATCAACTCACAATAATGGAAACATGACTGACGCTGAAAACAATCCATTGCTAGTGGGCAAGCCTGCAATAGGGCCAAAGAAGTGGGCTCCTCCCTGACATGCCTGCCACTTTTGTGAGACCTCCTTGGCACACTAAGCTCTGTAGATGAATCACTGTCTTGCTCATACCCCTGCTCATATGGTGAATCTATCTCTGACATGGCGCTGAAATCAAGGTGTTTGACAAATATATGCTAATATATGTATGGTGAAAACAAGAGTTAGGTGTATGTCTGAAAATGATGAATTGGTGCTTGCCTTTCAATACCCAATATGCCAAATGTATCAAGAATGAAATGAGAGACTGTGGGAAGTATAAAAAGTGGGCATAAAGGACTGTCAAATGAGACTTAACTTGTGAAAACAATCATTTGACTGTATGGGGATTAGGGATTTTGGGAATTAGGAATATTTGCAAAGGATATGAGAGTGGGATGATGATGGGACTTGTAGTTTTTAGGGATGGGTATAAATGCAATGACAAGACAGCCTTAATCTAGGTGAATTCAAGGATATAGAGACAGTCCATTGCATGTTTTGGGAATTGGGAATTTAAGTGATATGAAGTGGTGGAAAACAATAGGGTTTGGGAATTTAAAACATGGAACAAAGGGTATAGGGATATGGGATAGTGGTATAAAAATGGGACTGTGCTATAATGTGACAAAACTAGCAGTGATAACAATGATAGTAATAGTAGTGATAAGAGCACACATAACAATGGAATGAGAGCGGTTTGGCAAGTTCAAGTTTTTGGCACCTAATTTCAAATTACAATCACCTCTCTTCAAACCCTATGGAGAAGATTTCAAAGTGGATATAGGGTTAATTCTTTCACCATTAAACATTTGAAACTCTCCTTTTCAACACGTAGCAAACACACCCTAAAATCAACGAACATACTTTGTCAACTTACTTGGAGAAGAATCGAGCTGAAACAATTTGAATTTTTGATGAGCGAATATGAATTTCGGCCTTAGGGCTCTATGCGCCGCGCGCAGACCCACTGCACCACGGCCTTTGGGTGCGCCGCACCAGAAGGAAATAACACAGCGAATTTCGGCTCTATGCGCTGTGGCCCGTGGGTGCGTCGTGCCTATGCCCAATGCGCCGCGCTGCCTTCAACACACAGTCAGGCTCCCTCAAAACACAGATTTGCTCTTTTCACTCCAAAACTCGACTTCTCTCTAAGATTTTTGAATGAAACTTGTTGCAAATGAATAAATAACCTTGAAAAATATCTTGAAAAGAGATGAATTTGATTTTTTCCTTCTCAAAACCCATTTTGTAATGTTCTTTTTATTTTGGCACTTTTTTCAATTAATGAAACTCTGTCTTTTGTCTTTTTTCTTCCTCACTGACCTTCTGAGCTCTGAATGATGAAAATGGTTGATTTCTTGCATGGATGTTGGCGTTGATCTTTGGCAAAGGAGGACCAGAGTCTGCCTTGAATTTTTCATGGCAGAAAAATACATGATAATTACAAAAAACAAATTCGACAATTTCTTATTCAAAACAAAGTTTTGAACAAGAAATGTCCTCAAACATTTTTGATAATAAAATTTTGAACTGAGAACTTATTGGAAATCATCCTCATGGCCTGCAGGCATTATATGACATTTGAGAAGACTGAACCCTAGAATTAGAAACTAAAATGACTCTTTTTGACCAAAATAGCATTTATGACTGCAAATGACTTAAAATGAACTTTGATGATTTTAGAGAAATTTTGACCAACCCAGCAGGTAAAAGCATGAGGGAACACGAGAGAACCAAACCCTTCCGTCAGTCAATGGCATGCCCCTAACGAAATGCAAACGAATGAGCGGAATCAAACACCTAAACAATGAAATGCAAATAGAGAAATGATCTCTGACAGAGGGATGTAAAGACCAACTCTAACATTGGCTCCAATGGGGATGGTAGCTCCTTGGAGGTGCCAAGAACAGCAGATCTTTGGGAGAGCAGACAAGTGCCTTCATCCATTGGGTAATGGAGTCAAAAACTTCAAACCCAAAACAACTCATACCAATCCAAAACATATACATACTACAATATGTACATAAACCAATACCAGAAGTTGAACTGCTGCCTTGGGAAGCTTATTATGCACAAACCTACCCTACTTTGCTGAAAAACCAATAGATCAAGTAACGCTGTAATGCCAGATCAACCAATCAAGTAACTGTGACAAGGATGCTGCTTGAGAGTGCTTCAACCAGGACACAGATGCAATTGCTGTTAGCCATACATGCACATAATGAGTCTAGTTATGTAAAAGACAATTTGATCTATCATTCAAACTGAAAAACATCTCCATGTACGTTGCAATAGGATCGCAAAAACCAGACTCTGTTTTCTGCACCAACTCCACAATACATGCTTCTAGCTGCAAACTATCAATGCAAATATCCACGGGCAGCTCTATTGTTTCTTGTGTTGAAGGAGGGAGAGTTTCCAAGAACTTTTTGGGATCTTGGAATTCATATGATTGGATCTGATCATTTAAATACTGAATCTCCTTCTCAAATTTTTCAACAACTAACTCAAAGAAACTAGTTTTAGCTTCAGAAGGAAACTTCGGAGATCTCAAAAATTGAAGCACGGCACTGAAAAATACTTCATGAATTTCAAAATCCACTAACTGATCTCTAACTTCTTTTAAAACTTCACAAAGCGCAGGGTTTGCCACATACCCTACCATTTCATGAATGGATCAGTGAGCACTGGAATCTTTGGATCGAGTTGGAGTCGCCAGGTGAATGTTTCAGCCTTCATATGTCTGATCGTTGTCCACCATCAAAAATCAGATCTGAACTTGATACATGTATTGGGGCAAGACAATCTACAAGTCGAGTGTCATATTCACAAGCTAGACCGGAGATTGACTGAAGCAGCGTTTATCTACTTCCGCTAATGCAAAGCAAAAGTGTTTCGAAAGCTACCTGGCGTGACTTCAGGCTCCGTCTGTAACTTATGAAACAAATAACATCAACGAGCAAACCATTTTTCCCCAATATGGTCGCCACTATGTAAGTTCCCAAATCCACCTCAGTCTGAAATAAGGCAGAAAAAGGACAACACCAAACCACGCTCAGCCTCATAGCTAGCCCTACGAGGACAGGAAAGGGCTCTCTCCGGGTCAATCTCAATGAAAAATGTTCAAAGGGGTTTGAGCTGACTGAAAGAAACAACTGATCTTAGGCTAGATAAACAAGTAGGAGGGTTTGATTTTGGTTTTTAGGGGTTTTTGTTGGAAAAAGGGAAAAACAATTTCGGGCTTGGGGATGAGGCCAGATCTTACAGAGTTCAAGTTGGGGCAGGGTAGGCAACGGCTTTGATGTCTTAGATCGAGTGAAATGGATGGAAAATACTGCTGAGGAGCTAAATAGTGCAAGAGAGTGCAAGGATCCTCTCCAAACTGATGAAAACATAAAAAACTAAACAAAATTTTAAGGTAGAGCACCAACAAATCAATGAATTCTACCTCAATTACTCATTTGTTTAATTCAAAAGCATAGAGAAGAGAAATGGAATACATATAACATTAATGAAACTTACAATAACATAAGAAGCACATCATCAAAACTCAGAAGCCACAAGGATCCCAACAAGTGCTGCAAAACTCTGGTCTTTCCTTTGCAAAAAAAACTGAAAAATTGATGTACAATGAGGTGCCAAACTTTTCCCAAGTATCCAACCCTGAAAATGTCTCAGAAAATACAATATATAGACCATCCTAACCCCTTCACATGCCTCTAGGGGTCGAGCTCATCCTTCTAGGAGCTGTTTCAACCAATTCTAAACATGGAGCTAAAATCTAGGCAGCCAAACAACTTGCCTCTATATGCTAGGAAACTGATCCATTCACTCAATTTTCACTTTTTAGTGAATGAATCATCTAGAACAAGTAAATACATGCCAAAATTACATCATGGTTACCAAATTACATCAAGATATATTAATCCTCTCATGAAAAAGTAAAACTAGTCAATACTGGCCGAATTTCTGAGCTGGAAGGTGAAAAATAGGCTAAATTCCTCTATGCGTCGCACTCAAAAGCTCTATGCGCCACGCTACTTTGGACCTATTTTTGGAGCACTTACCGAAGTCCAAATCAAGCTCATGATAGCTCGTTGGAAATCCCTAGATGTTATCTATCCAAAACAAGTGGAATATTTCAATTTGGAGCTCAGTTTCCCCTCCAAAACTTCATTCTCCCAAGACTACTTCCTGCTGGTGCAAAAGGTGGCAGAAAGGTGATTTTCATGGTGTTTTTCGCCCTTTAGGTAGCCCAGAATGTGATGAATTGCTTCGGCCATTCCTGAACATACATAATATATCATGACAAACCCAAAAATGCAAAGTTTTCCTCTAGAAGATGTCCCAATCATAAGCGCGCGTCGGGCGGAAAAACCTGTTTTACAACCAAAATTTTCAAAATGACAAAATCTTCCCCAAATTTGCTGAAATTTGGAGTGAAGGTCTCCCCTCATGTCTCATGCCCATCCAAGGAAGCTTCGGCCAAGATTCGGAGTGGATCCGGCCTCTTTCGACGTTTCAGTGCCTTTCTCAACCTTGCCTTCAGGATCTTCATTTTCGCTCTGCAAACGTGTGTACGGGCCCAATAGTGAGTCTTCATGTGTCTAAGCATGTCTTTGTCCCTATTGGCCTTCGCTAAGAGTTTCTCTAGATGAATGTTGACGTGCGTAAGGCAAGTCTCTCGCTCAACCGGTGTCATGTCACCTGGTCTCTTCCGGGCCAATTCCCGGTCTTCACGGATTTGCCGCAACTCTAAGAGTGTGTGCTGATCCTCCAGCTGTTTATTACACTGCTCCAAATAATGTATAACCCACTGAGCTTGCTGTAACTTCACCTTCAAAGTGTCAATCTCAGCCTTTTGTTCCTGGATGATCTCTTTCAGTTTCGAGCTAGGAGAGCTCGCATCAACATTGATCAAAACAAAATCAATATCTTGGCCTCCCGGAGAGCCCTCATCGTGCATAGGCCTCTTGCCTCTTTCCTGAACCTGTACCTGTGTTGATGTCGAAGGCAAGACCCCTTCCACATCATGTGGAGATAGTACTCACACTGCTGATGAAGTCAACGAGACCCCTTCCACCCCGGGTGGAGATAGTACTCGCGCTGCTGATGAAGTCAACAAGACCCTTTCCACCCTGGGTGGAGATAGTACTCGTCGTGATGCTGAAAATAAGGCTCGATGGCCTCTCTGATATGTCACACACACTAGAGCACTGATAGGATCAGTCTCAGGAGTCCCAAACTGATGTGAAGGCTCTGCCTCATCATGAACGACCTCGGGAGGCTGTGGCACTGCAAAGAAATCACGAGAAATGAACTCATCCCACGAGATGCCCTGTAATCCAAGCTGATGCACTACAATGATTTTGATGAGCGCATAATGATAGATGTTGTTATGCTGCTGCGCTGGGTTCTTCTTCTGTACAAGGACCGTCATCTGCTCTATGTTACGGTACATGAAATATGGAATGCTCATCATCCGCACTCTCGTGAAATGCATCAACAATTGTATGTGATACGCATACAAGTGTGAAAAGAGCCCTTCACAACTGAAGCACCTAATGATAAGTTTCATCAATGGTGCATACTCTTCCTTCAGAAATCTGAATGGAAATACCCTGCTCAGCTGCCTCAAATATCCGGGTCTGATGTAAGGCTCATAATATGCTCTATCGAACTTCTGTCGCTTATTCCACTCTTCACCAGTGTTTGGTATCCCGGTCGCCTCAGAAATAGTCTCTGATGTCAAAGTGAAGTTCACTCCAGCAATAGTTACATGACCTTTGTGCAAATGTAGGGCAAATAGGCGAGCTAACTCATGTTGATGCTGAGTTCGAGCAATCAACTCACAATAATGGAAACATGACTGACGCTGAAAACAATCCATTGCTAGTGGGCAAGCCTGCAATTGGGCCAAAGAAGTGGGCTCCTCCCTGACATGCCTGCCACTTTTGTGAGACCTCCTTGGCACACTAATCTCTGTAGATGAATCACTGTCCTTCTCATACCCCTGCTCATATGGTGAATCTGTCTCTGACATGGCGCTGAAATCAAGGTGTTTGACAAATATATGCTAATATATGTATGGTGAAAACAAGAGTTAGGTGTATGTCTGAAAATGATGAATTGGTGCTTGCCTTTCAATACCCAATATGCCAAATGTATCAAGAATGAAATGAGAGACTGTGGGAAGTATAAACAGTGGGCATAAAGGACTGTCAAATGAAACTTAACTTGTGAAAACAATCATTTGACTGTATGGGGATTAGGGATTTTGGGAATTAGGAATATTTGCAAAGGATATGAGAGTGGGATGATGATGGGACTTGTAGTTTTTAGGGATGGGTATAATGCAATGACAAGATGCCTCTACTCCAGGAATTCAAGGATATAGAGACAAATTCATTGCATGTTTTGGGAATTGGGAATTTAAGTGATATGAATTGGTGGGAAACAATAGGGTTTGGGAATTTAAAACATGGGACAAAGGGTATAGGGATATGGGATAGTGGTATAACAATGGGACTGTGCTACAATGTGACAAAACTAACAGTGATAACAATGATAGTAATTTCAGTGATAAGAGCACACATAACAATGGAATGAGAGTGCTTGGCAAGTTCAAGTTTTTGACACCCAATTTCAAATTACAATCACCTCTCTTCAAAACCTATGGAGAAAATTTCAATATAGGTATAGGGTTGATTTTTTCACCATTTAAACACCAATGTCTTCGCTTCTAAACACATCACACATAAAAAAAATCACTGCACAAGCCTTGTGGACTTACTTGGAGAAGAATCGAGCTGAAACAATTCGAATTTTTGTGGAGCGAATATGAATTTCGGCCTTAGGGCTCTATGCGTCACACGCAGACCCAATGCGCCGCGGCCTTTGGGTGCACCGTGCCAGAAGGAAATAACACAACGAATTCCGGCTCTATGCGCCGTGGCCCGTGGGTGCGTCGCGCCTCTGCCCAGTGCACCACGCGCAACTTAACTCACAGTCAACCTTCCTCAAAACGCATATTTTCTCTTTCACTCCAAAACTCGACTTCTCTCTGAGATTTTTTGAATGAAACTCATTGAAAATGAATAAATAACCTTGAGAAATATCTTGAAAGAGATGGCTTTGATTTTTACTTCTTCAAAACCCATTTTGTAATGTTCTTTTTATTTTGGCACTTTGTCATTTAATAAAACTCTGTCTTTTGTCTTTTCACTGATTTTCTGAGTTTTGACTGATGAAATTGGTTGATTTCTTACAGGGATTTTGGCGTTGAACTTTGGCAAAGGAAAACCAGAGTCTGCTTTGAAGTCTTCATGGCGGAAGAATACATGATTATTACAAAAAACAAATTCGACAATTTCTTATTCAAAAGAGAGTTTTGAACAAGAAATGTCCTCAAACATTTTTGATAATAAAATTTTGAACTGAGAACTTATTGGAAATCATCCTCATGGCCTGCGGGCATTATAGGACATTTCAGAAGACCGAATCCTAGACTCAGAATCTAAAATGACTCTTTTTGACCAAAATAACATTTATGACTGCAAATGACTTAAAATGAACTTTGATGATTTTGGAGAAATTTTGACTAACCCAGCAGGTACAAGCATGAGGGAAACAAGAAAACCAAACCCTTCCGTCAGTCAATGGCATGCCCCTAACGGAATGCAGATGAGCGAGAGGAATGAGACACCTAAACAATGAAATGAAAATAGAGAAATGATCTCTCAGGCAATTTAAATAACGACTCTTAACATTGGCTCCAATGGGGATGGTAGCTCCTTGGAGGTGCCAAGAACAAAAGAAATTTGGGAGAGCAGACCAGTGCCTTATCCTTTGGGCATGGAGTCAAACAACTGCAAACGAAACTACTCATACCAATCCAAAAACATATACATACTGCAACATGTACATAAACCAATACCAGAAGCTGAACTACTGCCTTGGGCAGCTTATTTATGCAAAAACCTACCCTACTTTGCTGAAAAACCAATAGATCAAGTAACGCTATAATGCCAGATCAACCAATCAAGTAACTATGACAAGGATGTTGCTTGAGAGTGCTTCATCTAGGACATAGATGCAATTGCTGGCAGCCATACATGCACATAATGAGTCTGGTTATGTAAAAAACAATTTGATCTATCATTCAAACTGAAAAACATTTCCATGTACGTTGCAATAGGATCGCAAAAGCCAGACTCTGTTTGCTGCCCCAACACCGCAATACATACTTCCAGCTGCACACTGTCAATGCAAACATCAATGGGTAGCTCTATTGTTTCTTGTTTTGAAGGAGGGAGAGTTTCCAAGAACTTTTTGGGATCTCGGAATTCATATGATTGGATCTGATCGTTTAAATACTGAATCTCCTCCTCAAATATTTCAACAAGTAACTCGCAGAAACCAGTTTTAGCTTCAGGAGGAAACTTCAGGGATTTCAAACATTGAAGCACGGCAATGAAAAATGCTTCATCAATTTCAAAATCCACTAACTGATCTCTAACTTCTTTTAAAACTTCACAAATCACAGGGTTTTCTACAAACCCTATCGTTGCATGAATGGATCAGCGAGCACTGGAATCTCTGGATCAAGTTTGAGTCGCCAGGTGAATGTTTCAGCCTTCATATGTCTGATCGTTGTCCACCATCAATAATCAAATCTGAACTTGATACATGTACTGGGGAAAGACAATCTACAAGTTGAGTGTCACATTCACAAGGTAGACCGGAGATCGACTGAAGCAGCGTTTATCTACTTCTGCTAATGCAAAGCAAAAGCGTTTCGAAAGCTACCTGGCGTGACTTCGGCAGTTCGTCTATAACTTATGAAACAACTAACATCAATGACAAAACCATTTTCCCGCATGGTCGCCACTATGTTAGTTCCAAAATCCATGTCACGTCGAAATAAGGCAAAAGGACAACACCAAACCACGCTCACCCTCGTAGCTAGCCCTACGAGGACAAGAGAGGGTTCTCTCCGGTCAATCTCAATGAAACATTTTCAAAGGGTTTGAGATGACTAAAGCAAACAACCGATCTTAGGCTAGATAAACAAGTAGGAGGGTTTGATTTTGATTTTTAAGGGTTTTTGTTGGAAAAAGGGAAAAACAATTTTGGGCTTGGGGATGAGGCCAGATCTTACAGAGTTCAAGTTGGGGTAGGGTAGGCAACGACTTTGATGTCTTAGATTGAGTGAATGGATGAAAAATACTGCTGAGGATCTGAATAGGGCAAGAGAGTGCAAGGATCCTCTCCAAACTGATGAAAACATAAATAACTAAACAAAATTCTAAGGTAGAGCACCAGCAAATCAATGAATTCTACCTCAATTACTCATTTGTTTAATTCAGAAGCATAGAGAAGGGAAATGGCATACATATAACATTAATGAAACTTAAAATAACATGAGAATAACATCATAAAAACTCAGAAGCCACAAGGATCCCAACAAGTGCTGCAAAACTCTAGTCTTTCCTTTGCCAAACACTGAAAAATGGATGTACAATGAGGTGCCAAACTTTTCCCAAGTATCCAACCCTGAAAAGGTCTCAGAAAATACAATATATAGATCATCCTAACCCCTTCCCATGCCTCTAGGGGTCGAGATCATCCTTCTAGGGGCTATTTCAACCAATTCTAAACATGGAGCTAAAATCTAGGCAGCCAAACAACTTGCCTCTATATGCTAGGAAACTGATCCATTCACTCAATTTTCACTTTTTAGTGAATGAATCATCTAGAACAAGTAAATACATGCCAAAATTACATCATGGTTAACAAATTACATCAAGATAGATTAATCCTCTCATGAAAAAGTGAAACTAGTCAATATTGGCCGAATTTCTGAGCTGGAAGGTGAAAAATAGGCTAAATTCCTCTACGCACCACGCTCAAAAGATCTATGCACCGTGCTAATTTGGACCTATTTTTGGAGCACTTACCGAAATCGAAATCGAGCTCATGATAGCTCGTTGGAAAGCCCTAGACGTCTTCTATCCAACCCAAGTAGAATTTTTCCATTTGGAGCTCAGTTGCCCCTCCATAACTTCATTCTACCAAGACTACTTCCTGCTGGTGCAAAAGGTGGCAGAAAGGTGATTTTCATGGTGTTTTTGGCCCTTTAGGCAGCCCAGAATGTGATGAAATTCTTCAGCCATTCCTAAACATACACAATATATCATGGAAAACCCAAAAATGCAAAGTTTTCCTCCAGAAGATGTCCCAATCATAAGCACGCGTCGGGTGGCGCGACGCGTCGGTCGGAAAAACCTGTTTTACAACCAAAATTTTCAAAATGACAAAATCTTCTCCAAATTTGCTAAAATGTGTAGTGAAGGTCTCCCCTCATGTCTCATGCCAAGCCAAGGAAGCTTCGGCCAAGATTAGGAGTGGATCCGGCCTCTTTCGACGTTTCAGTGCCTTTCTCAACCTTGGCTTCAGTATCTTCATTTTTGCTCTGCAAACGTGTGTACGGGCCCAATAGTGAGTCTTCATGTGTCTGAGCATGTCTTTGTCCCTATTGGCCTTCGCCAAGAGTTTCTCCAGATGAATTTTGACGTGCGTAAGGCAAGTCTCTCGCTCAACCGGTGTCATGTCACCTGGTCTCTTCCGGGCCAATTCCCGGTCTTCACGGATTTGCCGCAACTCTAAGAATGTGTGCTGATCCTCCAGCTGTTTATTATACTGCTCCAAATAATGTATAACCCACTGAGCTCTCTGCAACTTCACCGTCAAAGTGTCAATCTCATCCTTTTGTTCCTGGATGATCTCTTTCAGTTTCGCGCTAGGAGAGCTCGCATCAACATCGATCAAAACAAAATCAATATCTTGGCCTGCCGGAGGGCCCTCATCGTGCATAGGCCTCCTGCCTCTATCCTAAACCTACACCTGTGTTGATGTCAAAGGTGAGACCCCTTCCACATCATGTGGAGATAGTACTCGCGCTACTGATGAAGTCAACGAGACCCCTTCCACCCCGGGTGGAGATAGTACTCGCGCTGCTGATGAAGTCAACGAGACCCCTTCCACCCCGAGTGGAGATAGTACTTGTCATGATGCTGAAAATAAGGCTCAATGGCCTCTCTAATATGTCACACACACTGGAGCACTGATAGGCTCAGTCTCAGGAGTCCCAAACTGATGTGAAGGCTCTGCCTCATCATGAACGACCTCGGGAGGTTGTGGCGCTGCAAAGAAATCACAGGAAATGAACCCATCCCACGAGATGCCCTGTAATCCAAGTTGATGCACTACAATGATTTTGATGAGCGCATAATGATAGATGTTGTTATGCTGCTGCGCTAGGGTCTTCTTTTGTACAAGGACCATCATCCGCTCTATGCTACGGTACATGAAATATGGAATGCTCATCATCCGCACTCTCGTGAAATGCATCAACAGCTGGATGTGATACGCATACAAGCGTGAAAAGCGCCCTTCACAACTGAAGTACCTAATGATAAGTTTCATCAATGGTGCATACTCTTCCTTCAGAAATCGGAATGGAAATACCCTACTCAACTGCCTCAAATATCCGGGTCTGATGTAAGGCTCATAATATGCTCTATCCAACTGTTGTCGCTTATTCCACTCTTCACCAATGTTTGGTATCCCGGTCGCCTCAGAAATAGTCTCTGATTTCAAAGTGAAGTTCACTCCAGCAAGAGTTACATGACCGTTGTGCAAATGTAGGACAAATAGGCGAGCTAACTCATGCTGATGCTGAGTTCGGGCAATCAACTCACAATAATGGAAACATGAATGACGCTGAAAACAATCCATTGCTAGCGGGAAAGCCTGCAATTGGGCCAAAGAAGTGGGCTCCTCCCTGACATGCCTGCCACTTTTGTGAGACCTCCTTGGCACACTAAGCTCTGTATATGAATCACTGTCCTGCTCATACCCCTGCTCATATGGTGAATCTATCTCTGACATGGCGCTAAAATTAACGTGTTTGACAAATATATGCTAATATATGTATGGTGAAAACAAGAGTTAGGTGTATGTCTGAAAATGATGAATTGGTGCTTGCCTTTCAATACCCAATATGCCAAATGTATCAAGAATGAAATGAGAGACTGTGGGAAGTATAAACAGTGGGCATAAAGGACTGTCAAATGAAACTTAACTTGTGAAAACAATCATTTGACTGTATGGGGATTAGGGATTTTGGGAATTAGGAATATTTGCAAAGGATATGAGAGTGGGATGATGATGGAACTTGTAGTTTTTAGGGATGGGTATAAATGCAATGACAAGACAGCCTTAATCTAGGTGAATTCAAGGATATAGAGACAGTCCATTGCATGTTTTGGGAATTGGGAATTTAAGTGATATGAAGTGGTGGCAAACAATAGGGTTTGGGAATTTAAAACATGGAACAAAGGGTATAGGGATATGGGATAGTGGTATAACAATGGGACTGTGCTATAATGTGACAAAACTAACAGTGATAACAATGATAGTAATAGCAATGATAAGAGCACACATAACAATGGAATGAGAGCGGTTTGGAAAGTTCAAGTTTTTGGCACCTGATTTCAAATTACAATCACCTCTCTTCAAACCCTATGGAGCATATTTCAAAGTGGATATAGGGTTAAGTCTTTCACCATTAAACATTTGAAACTCTCCTTTTCAACACACAGTAAACACACCCTAAAATCAACGAACATACTTTGTCAACTTACTTGGAGAAGAATCAAGCTGAAACAATTTGAATTTTTGTGGAGCGAATATGAATTTCGGCCTTAGGGCTCTATGCGTTGCGGCCTTTGGGTGCGCCTCGCCAGAAGGAAATAACACAACGAATTTTGGCTCTATGCGCCGCGGCCCGTGGGTGCGTCGCGCCTATGCCGACTGTGCTGCGCTACCTTCAACACACAGTCAGCCTCCCTCAAAACACAGATTTGCTCTTTTGACTCCAAAACTCGACTTCTCTCTGAGATTTTTTAATGAAAATTGTTGCAAATGAATAAATAACCTTGAAAAATATCTTGAAAAGAGATGACTTTGATTTTTTCCTTCTCAAAACCCATTTTGTAATGTTCTTTTTATTTTGGCACTTTTGTCATTTAATGAAACTCTGTCTTTTGTCTTTTTGCTTCCTCACTGACCTTCTGAGATCTGAATGATGAAAATGGTTGATTTCTTGCAGGGATGTTGGCATTGATCTTTGGAAAAGGAGGACCAGAGTCTGCCTTGAAGTTTTCATGGCGTAAAAATACATGATAATTACAAAAAACAACTTCGACAATTTCTTATTCAAAATAGAGTTTTGAACAAGAAATGTCCTCAAACATTTTTGATAATAAAATTTTGAACTGAGAACTTATTGGAAATCATCCTCATGGCCTACGGGCATTATATGACATTTCAGAAGACTGAACCCTAGACTCAGAAACTAAAATGAATCTTTTTTACCAAAATAGCATTTATGACTGCAAATGACTTAAAATGAACTTTGATGATTTTAGAGAAATTTTGACCAACCCAGAAGGTAAAAGCATGAGGGAACACAAGAGAACCACACCCTTCTGTTAGTCAATGGCATGCCCCTAACGGAATGCAAAGGAATGAGCGGAATGAGACACCTAAACAATGAAATGCAAATAGAGAAATGATCTCTGACGGAGGGCTATAAAGACCGACTCTAACAAGCTCCTCAATGGGAAGAGATGGAACCCCTAAACAGGAAATCCCAATGCAATCTAGGCTAAGTAGCCAAGAAAGTTGTTTGTCTAAACAAACAAAAATTTAGAAATCATATCATGAACAACATCAATATGTTGCCCTCCTCTTCCTTTTATAAGATTAAGAGATTGTAAAACCCTAAACCACCTTCAATGATTTAGCCCCATTCACATGTGTAGCCACCAACTTTATTGCGCTATCCTTCTAGAAGATTCATTGCATCTGGAAAACGTGGTTGATTTGGTCTTGATTGACTTGGTCAATAGATTCAGTCTCTTTCACACTCAAGTGTGTTTTTACAAGTGGCCCAGATTTAGCCGTGTTCACATTGGGCATTGATTTATTCTTTAAACAAAGAAAGAAAAACAAAATGAATATTCCTATTAGCTTAGGAATAATTAGGAATATTACAGTCCTCCCCTCCAAAATGTTGCTTATCCTCAAGCAACTCACAAGGACTTTGCAAAATCTCTAATGGAATTGTCTCCTCCCAAGAATACAAGTTTTCGTTTGGTGAATGAACCAAATAGATGTCATCATGAAGTAGTGGGAGATAAATAGAAAGAATCATATGATGTCCATTGGAATTCTCAAGGCATGAGAGATGGTGAATAGTGGGTGCTTCAACCCCCATGAGAAACTTCAATCTCCCTGCTATCATCCAAACAAAGTGAGCCATCTTTGGTAGCTCAAAGAAATAGTCACCAATGCCAACCATATGCAATGTGTAGGGGCTCCATGGCTGGAAATGAGAGATAATAATACTCAAATCACGCTGTCTCTCCCTCAATTTATGATAAATATGGAGCTGGTGATCCTAGGCTGCAACAATATAGTCCTCATGAAGCCAAAAGAGACTTGGAACTTCATGATTCCCTTCATGTATTCTAGTGAGCCTCCTTTCCCAATCTTCCATGCATATAGTGACTAGAGGATCTTCACCATGTGTGCTCCAAAAGAAACATGGACTAAGTGTCATATGACATACTGGATGGTGACAATAGTCCCTCCCTTGAGACCAGCGTTGTCATTCATCTTGCTGCCTCAAATCATAGTACAATAAGTGGCCATCCCACCACCTTCTTGCTGCAAAAAGTTTCTTCAAAGCTTATAAATATAGAGGATAATAGGTGTTGGTTGAATATGATTCAAACAACACATGTCTTGCTGCAAATTCTCCCAAGTGAGAGACTTCTTCCAATGACATAAGCCCAACATATGGCTCCTTACATAAGAAAACAAAGGATATGATGTAGCAGCCATACAATGTGCTATCCTCCCCTTGAAGCATGAATGAATATGGGAGATTTCATTCCCAAAAGACACACTCAACCAATGTGTCATCCCTCCTCTCATGTTCCCAAAAAAGATCAGAGCATCACCATCATCACGATATAAATAAGCTCTCTTATGCCACATCACGAGAGAGTTACATTTTCTCCCAAACCCCAGTACATACATGATCATGAAATACATTCCAAATAGAAATACATGTACATACATGAGACTCATCCCAATCACAAGCAAATATATGGACATGAAATTTTACATGGGATTTCCAAACCCTCTTCTTGTCAACCGAAGCAACCATGCTTTATTCTTCTTATGCATCCTCTCATTGAGATACAAGGCATGAGACAAGAAAATATCAAACCTTGGGTAGTACCCATACTCACCCATTAGAAACTAGCGTAGGACATCTCCTGCTTGCATAAAATTAAGATGTGGTAAGTGGTTTCCCCACCACTTACTTGCTTCCCATAACATATCGCAACTTGAAACATAAATGCAATTATCAGAATAAGGATCTAATGAAATAACAAAAAGCAAAGAACACATACAACAGATAAGTTGAGGCATGTGGATTGGCCCTAACCCACAAGCATAGATTTCTAAAATTTAAAATCAGTAAAAGGAAATCAGTCTACTCATTTCATTAAAAGAATAACCTCATACATCTCTGAGAGTTTGATCACTGAATAAAAACTCAATAACTTGCAACAGAGTTCCAACTAGAATCGACTAAGTGACTAACTCTTCCTAGCTCTATCTCTGCTCTATTTATTCTGTAGGGCAGCTACCAAAAGCTCCCTGGAAAATAGCGATTGAGTCCACTTGACTCCAAGTAAACAAAGATTGAGTGGTTGGTTGCCCTTGGAATTAGAATTTCTGGGGAGAATCCTTGGGGATCCTTTGGTTTCATTTGGAATTCGAATTTCTTGGAGAGAATCTTTGGGATACTTTGGTTGCCTTTGAGAGTTAAGGATGGTGGAAAATCCTCCAATAATTTCTCCTTGTTGTCTCCTCTAAGTCTTTATGATAAAATCTTTATAAAAATTCTTAATAAATCATGATTTTCTGCACTCAACCTCATATTAGGCACTCAGAGTATGTTAGCCTTAATCACCAACTATACTAGCATCATAAAACCAAATAGTAATAAAAATGCAAGAAAAATATATCTAAGAAGGAAAAAAGGTGACCATTAACCCCTCCAAATATGTCTAATGATGGAGCTCATCATACCCATGCTCAGAATTAGTAAAATGTGTTCACTGATCAAGTATAAGGTGGATCCAGAATGTATACATAAGTGTACAGAAGGATTTGAAGAATACTTAGTGGATCATCATATCATAGTTGCGAAAAAACAAAGTGGACCTATGTCTCAATATCACATATAGAAGAATTTTTTCCCAATGATGTGAAGTATGTCTGATCAACTATGTTGCATAATTGATCCTCATATAAATACCAAGTAATATAGGTGGAATAGAGGTATCGCATAACCTCGAGTGTCAACATATAAGAAGTTTTTGTGAAATATTGCAACATATAGAGTTGAGAAGTGTCACTGGTATAAAATTGAAAGAACTGTCAAATGAACCAAGATGCTTACACAAATCGAGGTATTCATCGACAGTATATGGTACATTTCTGCACTACGGGAATAAATTAGTTGAAGTCAACCATGTGAGAATTTGTTTGATTACCAGTCATTGATGTATACTATTAACAAACACGAGACAACTCACCAATAATGATAATGAGTTTTAAGGTACCCCAGTACAATCTAACAAGTGTGAATAGATGTGTTGAAGTCAAACACTTGAAAGAATCTATCAATTAGGAGACATTGATGTATTCTCACTATCAATAGTGAAGGAGTCTTCCACTGATGATTGCAAACCCTAAGGTACTAAAAAAGGACTCTATACCTTGTTCCTAGTGCAATGAGTTGCATTCTATGGGAAAATAACCACTGTAAGGAAGGCATTAAGGCATCCCACATCAACCAGCACGAGTGTAACCCGTAGGCCAATAATTTGGAATAAATTGGACGAAGAGAGATGAAACAACCATTCCAAATTACATTTCTAGCATACACAAGATGTATCTAGTGCACGACATAAATCCTCAGAAACAACCAATAATTAAAGCTAACACAAAGACAAGGAATCCACCAATAGGGTCAAATTGAAACCAATGTGTGATAATGCAAGCTGACGATGACCACAAGGGAAACCACTTAGTCAAAGACCCATAATTTTGATCAATGTTGAGCACAAGGTCACCTATAAATGATGTAAATAGGGTTATTTTGTAGTTATATGTATACTCTTATATAAATTTGTTGAAGTCGATAAGTGTAGACCCACGAGTAAGAATTCAATGGGGACCTTCTTAACCAGCACCAGTAAATGACCATGTCATTGATGTGATACTGAGAATAACTTGAAAAACCATGTATGGACAACAAAAATGAGTCAAGATACATCGCAGAATTGCCAACATGTTTACTTCCCTTGAACAAAATCACGACTTGATGTTACTTTATGGCAGCATAAAATAACTTTGTATAAGTTTGCAATGCAGGGGGTATTAACAAACTCTCCATATTATTGGAAGAGATAACCAACCGGTGGAGGATTAACTCGAGAACATTTTCATGGCTTCCTTAAAGTCAAACTAAGTCCCATCCTCATGGAGGAAAGATCCATTTTAAGTTCTTTGTTTAAGGGAAACAAGACTGACTCTTTCTTCCATCAAATGATGAAGAAATTATCTCGTTCCTGATATTTTTATAGAATATTTATTTTTTTGTATAATTTTTCATATTTAAATCCCAAAAAAAGAATAAAGAGATGCCAATAGTACAGTGGAGAGAATGAGTGTCAAGGGAAATTGCACTAGTTCCTGGGACTTGAACATTCCTATGCTTAATGCAAGGTGGCGGATGTTGGTAATTGACACTCATGGAATGTTCCCTCTACGGAAAAGGGTGTCAAGTCACAAAGGCTAATGAATGCATGATTTGAACATGCAGAAAAGTCATGGTCAAAAGTGGCTTATACACGATTGCAAATGATTTTGTCTTAAGGCCAAAAGGGGGGAAAGTGGTCAATATGCAATGCACTAGTACAACTCAACACATGGGAGCCTTTAGGGTGTAAAGCCAAAAAAATAGGGAAGAAGAAGAATAATGAGGCTTCAACGCAAAGTCATGGAGGAACTAAAGAGGACTCTCGGGCCTACACAATACTTGTAGCATGGGCAACATATGTTGTGAAGATCTAACTAGGAAGCCCATGGAAGGAAAGGCTCTACTAATATGTTATGCTTTTACAAAATGACGAGTGAGAGAGGTTAAAAAATCACAACATAGTGGGGTCAACCCTATGGATAAATATCACAGTATGAGTTAAAGATGCATAATGAAACAGAAAAGTGATATGTCTTAACCTTTATGCCAGTTCAGAATATGATACCTACCACGATAGGTCAACGATCGTGTATTCAAAGCAACAAAAAATAACTTTATGTGATAAAAAAAGCCTTTGTCGCTTTGAAAAATACCTTTCTGAACACTTCAAGCGAAGGTAAAAAGCTCAAAAAATAAAATAATATAGTAAAGTTAAAAAACTGAACTTTAGGAAATTGGGTTTTAAATTTTGTAGGAATTTATGGGTTAAGTTCCTTAAATCAAACACTTTTCACTGCTCACAAATAGATCAAAGATCAGTACACCAGTATTTGACATGGTTAAAACCCTTGAAGAGGGAAACACGCCATGGCCTGAGCCAACATGGCCACTTCAGGCAATTTATTAATATAAAGAAAGAAATTTTACATAAGCTTCTCTCATAAATGGTCACCAAATAAATGACCCTCCATGCTATTTAAATAGAGATCATGGACCAATCAGGTGTTAAGCCACGGATCATGTGTCGATAATACCGAGGAGGGAATGAACCATCAGATCACTACATATCATGATCGTCGAATTATAAGTTACAAAGTACATAATAAAGAAATACACTTTACCTAACTTTACACTAGACCAAGTTATACTTAACTATTTCATATGTGTCAGAATACCCTAACATTCCCCCTTAAGAATACCGTGGGATAGGATTGAAGGATTTACAAATGTGACACAATAGGAGAAGGAAGGAGGCATTAGAGCCTATCCCTCCTTAATGATAAATTTCCTGAACTACAAGCATAAATCAAATTTTGATAAACTTCGCTTCTGTGAGAGCCTTTGTAAAGATATCAACAACTTGATCATTAGTTGAACAATAGTGCACTTTAAGAACACAATCATGAATGAGCTTTATAATGAAGTTTATGTGTAGCTCAATGTGTTGCATGTGCTGATTCTAAACTAGATCTATGCATAGTTGAATGGCACTCTGGTTATCACACCAAAGTGTAGTTGGATGTTGCTAATGAAGACCAAATTTAGACTGGATCTGACGAAGCCACAGGGCTTCCTTGCTAGCTTCAACAACACCACGATACTTTGCTTCTGCTGAAGAAAGAGAGATTGCACTTTGTTTCTTACAAGACCATGTATTAGGTCTTGAACCAAGAGTGAATACATAACTTGTGGTAGACTTTCGATCTTCAGGGTCACCAGCCCAATTAGAATAAGTGAAACCAATCAACAATGGAGATGCTCCTACATTGTAATTAATCCTGAACTAAATTATACCTTGAATATATCAAAGTATTCTTTTAGCTGCTTTCTAGTGACTTTCACGAGGTTTGTGCATAAACCGAGAAACAAGACCAATAATAAAGGAAAGGTCAAAACGAGTATGGGTTAGATACAGAATTTTTCCAACAAGTTGGTAGTATAAGGTAGCATCAACTTCAGGAAAAGTACACGTGACTGAAAGCTTGACTCCAGATTGAAAGGGAGAAGGGCCTGGCTTACATTCTTCCATTTGAAAGTGGTGTAAAATATCACAGACATACTTGGACTGAGAAAGGGTAATACCTTCTTTGGATTGGAAGACTTGAAGACCAAGGAAATAATGCAAGTGTCCTAAGTCTGTCATTTCAAACTTATTTTTGAGGCTAGACTTCAAATGGCGTATATGGTTGGGATCACTACTAGTAAGGATATGATCATCAACATAAATAATAAGGATGATTAAGGACTTACCCACTTTCTTGGTGTAGACAGTCTTGTCGGAATGACATCTAGAAAAGCCATTATCTAAGAGAAAGCTATCCATTTTGGCATACCAAGCCCGAGGGACTTGTTTGAGACCATATAGAGACTTATTAAGGTGAAAAAAAAGGCTAGAGTTGTTTTGGATAAAGCCAGGGGGTTGTTCCATGTATATTTCTTCATGCAAGTCCCCATGTAATAAGTCGGATTTAACATCCATCTAATGGACTTCCCATTTAAAGGAGATAGCAAGGGAAAGAACAAGGCAAATAGAATTCATTTTAGCAACATGAGAGAAGGTTTCAGTATAGTCAATGCCTTCAACTTGTCAAAATCCTTTAGCAACAAGATGAGCTTTATGTTTATCCACTTTTCCATTTGGTCCAAAATTTGTTCTGTAAACCCATTTGCATCTGACAACTTTTCTTCCCTTTGGAAAAGGAACGAGATCCCAAGTATTGATTGCCAATAAGGAATGGTATTCTTCATTCATAGCTGCATTCCAATATGGATGACCTACAACTTCTTCAAAGTTATCTGGATCATGATTTTCTGTAACTTGAGCCAATAAGGAAGAGGCTTTATCGAACTGAGAACGTGTATGACGTTGATCTGCAGGGTCACCTGCAAGAGAACCTACTGCATCCTGAGTAGAGAAGACCCATTTTGGAAGATGTGGAGCTAAATGAGGATCCTGAGGAGGTGGAGGAGGATTTTCATCATCATTGTAATCATCTGAAGTAGAAGGAATGATGTCAGAAGTAGAAGAGATAGAGACAGGTGGCACATATGTCGAATCAGGCTCGTGAGCTAAAGGTAGCACACCCACTGAGCTAGGCTCGCAGGTCAATATATTTTCATCAAATTTTATATCTCCTCTAATGATTACATTTTTAGATTTAGGTTGAATAATTTTATATCCTTTGACATTTTCAAAATATCCAACAAAAATTCATCTTTCACACTTAGGTTCTAAGGCTCTATGTTTCTCATCTGGAATATGGGCCCAAGCTTCACTTCCAAAAACATGAAAGTGACTCACATTTGGTTTGATTGAGCTCTAGGATTTTTCTGGAGTGATATACCTCAAAACCTTAGTAGGAGTGTGATTTACTATGTAATTTTCACAGTTAGTTTCTTCTGCCCAAAAATTAAGACTAAGTCCTTAGATTGAAGCATACAATTAGCCAGTTTTTTAGAGTGTGATTCTTCCTTTCAACTACACCATTTTGTTGTGGAGTATAAGGAAGAGTATGTTGCAATTTAATGTCATGATCAGTGCAAAAGTTGATAAATTTGTTGTTAACATATTCTCCTCCATTTTCATATCTTAACTTAAGAAGTTGATGTCGATATTGTTTCTCAACAAAGATCTTAAAGGAAAATAACATGTTAAAAACTTCACTCTTGAGTTTTAAGAAGTATACCCAAGTGTGTCTGGAAAAATCATCAATGAAAGTTAAGAAGTACTTGTAACCAGAGAAAGAAACAACTAGAAGTGGACCACATAAATCATTGTGCACAAGTTGCAAAGGGGCTAAGCATGCCAAGTGGCACGTTTGTCAAAACTATCCCGATGATGTTTTTCGAGTACACGATGGGAAAAACACCATCTCGGAAGGATACCATAGGAAGACATTTCACCATATTTTCTTTACATAGATTTTGAAGAGAGCAATAATTTAAGTGACCATATCGCTCATGCCAAATTTTTCTCACTTCAACATTTTGAGAAACAAAAATGAAGGGAAGACATGATGACCCAAAGTTGTCAAACTTATACAACCTTGTGGAATCATCAACAATGCTAGTAGCTAAAATATGTCTAGGATCTCTTGGGTCCTTAATTACAACATCATCAGGTGAGAATTCTAAGGTTTTCCCTTCACCTGAATGAGTTATATGATAAATAGATAGAAGGTTGTAGGAAAAGGTCGGAACACATAATACATCATTAAACTGACCATTATCTAGATGAATGGTTCTAGACCCTACAACACTAAGATATCTATCATCACCAACATAAATATTTTTGTGTTACAATCATTTAAAGAAGAAAACACAGCTTTATTTTTGACCATGTGGTAAGAGGCTCCAGAATCAATGAGCCACTCATTATAATGAGAAGAAGAAGATACATTTAATGCATAACTAAATCTTGATGCTTGACAACCACATGCAGAAAGTTCCATTCCCAAAGATGAAGTTGAAGAGTTCTCCAAATGCATGTTGTGCTTCTTCATTGTTACTTCTAAGGCTTCCATCTTCTTAAAATGTTTTGACTCTACATGGCCATCATGATTAAAAAAGTTGCAATGTCTATCTGTCTTCTCCCCTTTGTTTTTATTTTCCTTATCATTTTTTTGAGTTTATTTTTCAGTATGCGGCTGAGATTGCTTAAAACCCTTGTTTTGTTTAGGACCATTCTTTTTAGGATGCTGCTTCTTAGGATTCTTTGGATATGGTTGTTTTTGGGATGCTAAAAATTTCTTAGAATAGTTTCCAGTATTAATAAGAACAAGGTGTAATATTTTTTCTTGTTCTCTTATCAAAGTATCACAAAAGGCATCAAAAGATGGGGACTTGTAGGTTGTTCCTTGAGAAATGAGGGCTTCTCTAGTGAAATGGAAGGTGGAAATAAATATAGAGTATGCATGGCCTAGCTTAGCAAGAATGGAATAGATAAGACTACCATCTTCCTTTTTGACCTTACAACCTTCTAAAAGAAGTCTAAGGGCCTTGAATTTGGACAAAAAATATTCAATAGAGGAGAAATTATTGGGTCCAAAGTAAGCAACTCATTTTCAAGTTGGTGGGCTCTGATTTCATTTTGAATGCCAAAAACAGTATTTAGCTTTTTCATAGATTCATAAGGGGAGTCAACTTCTTGGATATGAAATCTAAGATCTTGAGCAATGGACATTCCTATCAACCCTCGTGTTTGATCATGTTTATTCTCCCATTTAGCCTGTTTATCTTCATCATTGGGTTTAGATTCTAGTCCTGAGACTATTCTATAAAGTATGTTACTTCTAAGTAAGTTTTCCATGTAGGATAGCCATTGGAAATAATTGGTGTTGTTAAGAATACTCAGGCATGCACTTTCCATTTTTAAAAACTGAAGCTATAAAGGTTGAAATTAATTGCCCCAATGGAAATATCTCGAAAAATTATGCTGGTTAAAAATAACGGCTCTAAAAATGGCTTCCGGATGAAGAAGTTATGTCTTTTTGAAGAAATGTTGAAGTAGATGCCAAGTAGTCACATGATATGTTGAAAGTTGATGATGAATTTGTACTTTTTTTTTAAATTCTTCCCATTTCAAAATTTGATATAATAAGCTCATCTTCTTCTTTTTTAACTACTTTATGTGACCCACTTTTATAAATAAGTGAGAGGTACTTTTACAATGTTACTTTATGAACTAATGGATAGGTAGACTATAAATTAAATAAAAGATAAAGTAACTTTAGACTGTAAGTGACTCAATTTTTATAATGGGTGAGAAACAATATTACATAAAGTAACTTTAAAACATAAGTTATATGTGCCTTTTAAAAAAACTTGACAATTTTTTTTTAGAAAAAAGTAACTTGACAAAAAGTTTTAGAAAAAATAACTTGACAAAGAGACTTGAACCCAAGACCTCTATTCTCATAAAGTAACTTTACACCAAGTGAGCTAGTAAAAGGGTTTTGTAATTGTTGGTAATGAGGAATGGGCTTTTTATTTTTGTGGGTGTTTTTTTCTTAAAAAAAAAAAACCACACAAATATATATATACACACACACACACACACACACACAACCCTTCTCGCTTACTATTAGATTTCTGGTTAGTCCATCTGACAACTATATATTTTTCTCGCTATTTCTATCGCACATAGTGCAGAGCAAAGAGAATACGCAAAGAAGATCCGGTAATTAAAAAATGACCATAAACTGAAATAAACTGAGGGATAATTAAATATTACTGCAAAAAAATGTATACCTCCAGATCTAAAATGACATAGCTAGGGCACACAGAAACCTTTTCACATGAAATGAAAGGGGTTCATCACTAGAATAGAAGCTCCAGACACAACAGAGTAGTTATCCCAGCCCAAAAGTGGTCAGAAATAGTAGATCTGGAAAACGGTAGTCACATGCAGTCAAAACCAGCTTCGGATTTGGATCAACAACAGATGTGGCCCTCAAACAGGCTCTTATACCATGTGCGAATTTATAGGTTAAGTTCCTTAGATCAAACACCAAAGGTCACTGCTCACAAATATATCACAAATCAGTACACCAGTTTTTGACGTAGTTAAAACCCTCGAAGAGAGAAACAGTCCACGACTTGAGTCAACGTGGCCACTTCAGGAAATTCATTAATATAAAGAAAGAAAAATTACATATGTTTCTCTCATAAACAATCACCGAAAAAATGGCCCTCCATGCTCTTTAAATAGAGATCATGGAAAAATCGGGTGTTAAGCCATAGATCAAGTGTCGTTAACACTGAGGAGAGAATGAACTGTCGGATCACTACATATCGTGACCGTCGGATTATAAGTTACAAAAGTACATAATAAATAAACACGCTTTACCTAACTTTACGCTAGACCAAGTCATACTTTACTATTTCATATGTGTCGGAATATCCTAACAAAATTTTATTACAAAATACAGTTTTGGACTTACCCAAATTCATTTTCACTATTCAAGTGTTAAGGAGAGGGATTTTGGAGCGAATTTTGGAAAATCAATCCGACCAATTCCACCAACAAATCTGGAAACCACGAACTCTAGGTAATTCATGACCATAAACCCTTCCATTTGATTGAAAATTTCATAGATTAGATTGAAAATTTGATTGATTTTTAAAATTTCAAAATCGCTTAGCGTGTACATATATTAAATGCATTTACATAATGAAGTAGAATATATCTACTTCATTACAAGACTCTCTTGAAGGGGAGAAGCAGTTAATCTGAAGGGGATGGTGTTGAATAATGTAACTAGGTTCGGTCTTCATATTTGTATTTGAGTCATTATGAAACATATTTATCAAAAGAATAAAAAATAAAATTTAATTATTATTACAATGACTTATTAAAGCATGGGCTTCATGCTTGGGTCATCATTTTATAGGTCAAAGTCCCCTTTGAGGACTTCTACATTTTATATTGAGTCATTAGAGTCATTACACATTTTATGAGACCCTTCTTGAGATATTTATGAGACCCTTCTTGAGATTATTTATGAGACCCTTCTTGAGATATTTATGAGACCCTTCTTGAGACCCTTCTTGAGATTAAAAGAATTATTTTTTAGTCAAATATGTAATTTGGCACCTCCACACCAAGTCGGCCCTTGCCTGATGAAGTCGTCCTACATGAGATCAATTTGAGCCACAAGAAGGCTATATATAGAAGTGCAGTTCAATATATTTTCTCATCAACTCAACAAGTTTGATATACACAATAAGAGGGGCAAGAAAAAGTGTGAAGTTCAAGACAAAGAAGGAGAATTGTAGGATCGAAGTTACTAGGAAGTTGGAGGGACCAAAGTTCTGCAGTTGCAGGGGTCGAAGTTGTTGGGTCGAAGTGTTGTTGTTGCATAGGTCGAAATGTCACTGTTGCATAGGTCAAAGTGATGTTGTAAGTGTTAGGTCCCTATAATACTAGTGTAGCCCCTTATTGTTATTGTTGTACCCCTGTAGTCCCCATATTATTATTATTGTGCCCCATAAAACCCACTATTGTTATTGTTGTGGCCTTACATTATTATTTCTAGGTCAACTAAGATTATATTGTGACCCCATGGGCTTCTATATATAGAAATGAGGTTTTTTCATTTGAATCATCCAATAATTGTTCATTTATGTAATGTAAAGGAGGTTTCCCCCTCAAAGTGGTTTATTTCTAAGACGTTGATATCTCTTTTATTCTATTTTGGGAGATGGTTGCATAACATTTGGTATTAGAGCTTTGGATTCTAGGGTTTTGCTGCTTCAAACAAGTCATCATGGAATTTGCGCTATAAATTATTTTCTACAAAGGTTCAGAAGCTTAAAAAAATCTCATTTGTAAAAATTTCAGATCTTGGTTTGCAATATTTTCAAAGATATGATCTATGGAAGTTAAGGTTTTTGCAGGCTCCTGAATTTCATCTCAAAGAGGTGACCTTGGGAAAATCGCCATAACTCTCTCTCTGACAATCGGATTGGAATTATGTAAAAATTGGTCGAAATTACATGGATTTTAGTTTCCTTTGTGTCAATTTTAGAGCCGAAGGAGGAAACAATGACATGTGGCACGTCATAAAAGTTCTCTCTACTGAAGTTGTCCATAACTAGGTCATTGTGGGAGATTGGGCATAACTTTGTCTTGAATAATCCTAATCAGGTCAGAGTTGCGGCATTGGAAAGAAGATTCTTAGGGCTACTACACGACCTACGCTCAAATATTGGGGATTTGAAATCACATAGATATATCAGTTTCAATATTTAGCTTTTCAAAAGCAAGGAAAAGGTGTGTATCATTTTTTTTAAATTGCATAACCTTTGTTTGAAAATTCAGTTTGAAATGATTCCAAGGGAATATTGAAGCATAAATATCAATATTGAGTTATATAATGCCTCCCAAAAAGAATTATACACCAATTAATCCATCAGAAAACTCTACTATGATGCATGAATAGGAGGAACTACAGCATGATATATCAAAATTACAAGACCAAGTGCAACAAATTTTGATCTCACAAAGAGCAACCAAAGATGACATAGATGGTGTGATATTCCCAAATGGGAAATGCGGCAATATAATGCAAAATGATGGAAAAATAGTGCAGATCATCATTTAAATAGTAAGATGCCAATATGGAGACCTTTAATTTCTTATTACAGCAGCAAAACATGTGTAAGAAATGGCCCATAAGATGCATAACAAGAAAAGCAAGTCTCCAATGAGAAAAATCCCTCAATATGAGGTGTTGCAACCATATATAAAGACTGTAAAACCCATACAACGTTATTTTATTGGTTCTGCAATAGCTTTCGGTTACACATTAGATCTAGAGAAAATATTTGCATCAGAAGTTAGATCTATATCAGATCCATGCACTATACAAGCTCCTCTATAGAACCTCCTTGGGGTTTTCAGCAAAACAACAAGTACAAGATGTAGACCTAAGATCTAAGACTGCAGATCTACTGAAAATTATAGATATAGAAAGTGTGGTTGATCTGATATGAGCAATAGAATAGCCTCCTCCAATAGATATTCAAAGTGAAGGGCAGATCCCCAACACTAGAAAATCAACTCTCCAAATGGTGTGTTGAACCACCCTGCAACTCCTCCTACAGAAATAATGCAGATCTAGAAGTAAATTGTGTTGTAGGGATCAAAATATAGTTGGCCTGATGCCAAGATCTGAAAATGCACTCAAAGCCCTCCAATATTGTCCTCCCAATGAATTATAAACCTCTTCCACTGAAAAGGAACCCTGAAATAGCCTAGATCTGAAAGATCTAGTCTCCACTTGATTCATCTTGCAAAAACAACCAAATCCTCAACAGGATCTATGATGTAGTTGAAAGAAGAATCTTGGCCCTAAGCCAGATAGTGTACAATTCAATACAAACTCTCCCAAGAGCTACTCAATGGGAAGAGGTGGGATTCCCGATTAGGAACACCCAATGCTAGACAACATTCAATCTCAACTAAACAACAAGAGAATGATATATGTATAAACAGACCATATATTTAGAAAAATATCATATACATCAACAACCTTCTAATGTTTCCATCCCCTTCCTTTTATAAGACAGGAGCTTGCAAAACCCTAAACCACTTCCAATGAGATTACTTCTTTCACACAAGGTATCTCCATCTAAAACTGCGATGTCCCTCATTGATGGCCACTCCTCCATGACAGTGTTGTACATTTGGTCAAGGTTGACCCAGTCAAAATGTTCCAGCCCCTTTCACACCTAAGGGTGCTTGATTTAACAGCCAATATTTATCCTTGTCACATTTGGCATTGATTTATTCATTATTAAGGAGTATTATGAACATCCTTTGCTCTTTTATTCTTTAAACAAAGCAATAAAACAAAAATGAATATTCCAATTAGCTCATGACTAATTGGGAATATTACAGATGGCTTAAAAGAATACATGGAAGCTAATATGGATGGCTTGAAAGATGACATAAAATATAATACGGATGATCAAGCAATGGAAGATCACATTGAGTATCAACAACAAGTTCTCCAACTCTTAAAGGATAACCTAACTTTGGTGCAGAATCGAATGAAACAATAAGTAGATCAACATCGCAGTGAAAGAAGTTTTGATGTAGGTGACTAGGTATTTTTACGACTACAACCATACAAAATAATGTCCCTCAAGCAAGCTAAGAAGGATAATAAATTATCGCCAAAGTACTATGTTCCTTACAAAGTGTTGCAAAATATTGGTACTATGGAATACAAATTGGAGCTTCCTACATCTTCTCAAGTGCACCCAGTTTTCCATGTTTCATGCTTAAAGAAGGTTATAGGTGAGAAACTCCTAGTTAAAACAATATTTCCAGAACTTGAGGAGGAAGGAAAAATCATATTGGAACTTGAAGCAGTCATAGAAAAAAGAACTCTACAGCTACGAAATCGATCAATTTTAGATTATCTCATCAAGTGGAAGAACTTACCCACTGAGGATTCCACATGGGAGGATGAGAATTTTATATTGAAGAATCTAGAAGTGATCAAGCCTTTAGGACAAAAATTAATTGGAGAGGGGCATGTTAGGTCCCTATAACAATAGTGTATCCCCTTATTGTTATTATTATACCCCTATAGTCCCCATATTGTTATTATTGTGGCCCATAAAACCCCACTGTTGTTATTGTTGTGCCCTTACATTATTATTGTTAGGTCGGCTAGGATTATATTATGACCCCATGGACTCCTATATATAGAAAGAAGGTTTTTTCATTTGAATCATCCAAGAATTTTTCATTTATTTAATGTAAAGGAGGTTGCCCCCTCGAAGTGGCTGATTTCTAAGGTGTTGATCTCTCGTTTCTTCTATTTTGGGAGTTGGTTTCATAATAGTAAGGTCGAAGGTATAGATCAAAGTTGTTGGAAGGGTTGAATTGGTTATTAGAGGAAGTTTTTGTCTCAGTCGAAGAGTCTAGGATTGTATCACCTTAACTACCGAAGAAATAGGTTTCCCCTCGATAGGGTTTTTCCCTGGTTGAGTGCCTATATATTGTGTATTTTTTTTTGTGATCTTCATAAACACATAATCTGGTAATTTCTTAATGAAAGATAATATAATAAAGAAGTAAAATAAGCCAAAGAATTCACAAGTAATTATCAAGACAGAGGAATCAAACCCTAATTCTACTAGCATTTTTTATCAACATGGTTTCAGAGCTAAGGTCAACAAAGATTGGAGATCACTCAGTTGGCTTGGAAGGAAAGGTTACTACCTCTATGATAAGGTACTTTAAAATGGGATTCAATATTTCCAAAAGTTGGATCAAAGAAGTCATCTACAACTTATTCAATGCGTTCAAAAGCAAATGGTTATTGGCTACACTTAAAAGTTCACTCAATAATTAAAATGCATGGAGTATTTATAGTGGACCATCAAGGCATTGTTACCCACTATTTTTTGGGTGATATCCCTAGGAGAAAATTTTCCCCAAGATGGTCCTCAATCAAAATCCATCATCCCCTTGCAGCCACCAACTAGCTTGTTATTCCATTTATCCACCACCTGAGCCAACCATGTGGTCCCTCACCCATCTATCGTTATCATATGTTTGAAGGTGGGCCTCCCAAACCTAAAGGTGTCATTTGGTAATTGAGTATTTTATTTTTCTTATCATGGACACTTTTGGGCATGGATTAATGGGGGTATTTAGCGAAAAGAGTGGGCTAGGTCTGTGATTATGTCCCATAGACCTATTTTGGATGTTACCTTTGGATATTAGTCCTATGGGATCTCTTTTATCGACTTTTCGGTTTTAGGGTGGTACTACATGGGGAATCCTAATTTTGGTTGTGTGTTCCTACTCCCTCATCCACATACATTACTCCCCTTCCATTCATTATAGCCCCATCCATTATTCTTCCCACCTGGGTCCACATAGGGTTGGCCTCCCATTCCCCTTTCCCACACCTTGGGTCAGGCTTGAAATGATTCCCTAGAGGTTGATGTAGCTGAAGATAAAAGTAAAAGAATAATTTGCCACATTAAACAAGAAAATGTACCAAAAAAATCAAAATACTTTTGGGACAAACACATTTAGCACGTGGGAAAAATAAAAATGCATGAGCTCTACCCTACACCCATGGTCATCACCTTGATCCTATAGGTCGTAGGAAAAACTCCTTTATCATTCTGGAACCCTTGATTGTCCCAACCCCTGGTGGGAAATGAACCGCCCTACCTTAAAATGGGTACCCACTTCTATAGCTTACACATCGTGTTATTATCCATTGAGCCCCAAGTAGTTAATCAAAGAAAAATCATAAAAATAAAAAGGCATATAAAGAAGGGTGGAAAAATCAAGGTTGTAGTATCTCATGCACCATGATTTATCCCTCCTATACATTATATACCCAAGTGTGGGCTTCCCTTTATTAGCTACACTTGTACTCTAACATGTGGCCCAGGATTTCCCCTCATATTCCCTATTCCATTCATTTCTTTATCACATGCCACCACCATTTGAAGGATGTACCTTGGGCATACTATCCCCTCTAAAGGTAGAAACCACCTAATAGGATACTTGGTTAATCCCCTTTGGGGCTTGGAGACATTAGCACATGCCAAATACCACTATGGAAGGGAATTCTTATGAAGTGCCCTATTGTTTTCCATGGTTTTTTATCTCTTTAACTCAATTCCTTTAAATAACTAGTTGTACTGGAAGGCTAAGGGATGCATTGGATCTTATGCAAGATTGCAGATGGTCTCCATTTTTGGTTTGGTCTCCCTATATGTGGTCCAAACCCTCCAGGGGGATACATTGGCATATGTAGGGTGTTTGTAGAGATCCATGGGCCTCCACAGTAGTAGACACCATTCCATGGATCCCCGGATATGTTCAGATATTTCTTGAGATTGACCTATTGGATGAGGAAGATACAACTTGTTCACCATGCCCATTTGGCCCCACAATTGTACCATGCACTTGCCAGATGACCTAGGACCTGTATGCTAATGTGGCATCACTTACACCATCATATTATCCCTTGCATATTTTCTACATACATCTTCAACTATTTGGAGACCCATGAGGTTACTTGTGTGCCCCCACACCCAATGGGAGCACCACAAGTTTATTATTTGGTGAACGAGGGGCCAACCCTTTGTCCACTACTTTTGGGAGTCTTATTCATAATTATGTCACTTATGGACTTCATCGGGATTCTTAGAAGGCCCAACTGCATGTATTATTGATCATTCGACCTCTTGAGAAGCTTATTCTTTTGTTTATGAACTAGTTTGGTGGGATTGTTACCAAAAGTTAGTTATTTTTCACATTATTTTATTATAGGGGATAATGTAGGCCTAATTAGCTAATTAAAACTCATTATAGGTGTATAAATACAAGTGATGTGAATTCATTTTAGCATCATCACTTCAATGGGACTTGCATCTTTTTAGAGAACTTCACTATCCTTCTTGGATGACAAATTTTTGGAGCATGGAATGAATTTTGATGTTTGGGTCATTTTCTCTTGTCTTGGAGCTTCTTGATTGGAAACATTTTGATGGTTGGATATACTCTTAATTCATGTAAGTGAAATTTAATTCTATTCTTTCTTTCTATTTTTTCACATACATTATTGTTGGGATTTCAATATACTAGGGATAATTTATTGCCTCCATTTATGTGAAGTTGTGGAAATTTTGTTTCTAGCTAGTGATGACTCATGTATGGGCCATGTATTATGATTGAATGTTCCTAGATATTATTCATAATTGAAATTCATCTTGATAATCCATCTATTTTGCAAAACAAAGTATAAGTCTCTTGAAGCTTCTTCTTTTTTCCCCTAATGATAAGTGAAGCTGTCTTCAAGGCCTCCTTGACATAGAAAATACAAATTATATAGTCATAATTACACTTGAATACAATCTCCCCAAAAGGATTAGGCACTGGTCCTCCATATGTGGTCACCTCAAAGCTCGTTTCTTTCACCTTCCCCTCTTTTCTAGGCCTAACCTACATAGGTCACCTAGGGCATCAATTATCTCACAATATAGGCATCCAAGCACTTCAATTTTTGGTCCACAACTGCATTGGTGTGTCCTTAAGAATAGCTCCAAATTTCATGAGATTTTTATGGTGGGATCTTGAGATATCGCAAGCCCTAGATTGAAGATTGATTCTTTCCCCTCGTTTCCTTAGGCTAGAAACCTCACTGGGATCATTGCATTATATTTAATTTAAAATTCCTTCCTTGATCCCCTTCTCCCCCCTGATTAGGTCAAGTATATCGTTGGTTTCTAAACCCTACCCCCTTGATCCAGCTTGAGTCCACTTGGTTTTGTGTGGTCCCACAACTTATTGAAGCTAATTTCAGAAATACCACTTGGAAACCAAGTTTCCACAAGGATTTTAGTAGCTAATAATCTTCTTGACAAGTCATATACTCAAGCCCTAGATATTATAATTACCCTAAGCTCTTCCTAGAGAGCCTTTCATCTTTCTTTCAAGGAAAGAAAGCCATATATTTGAGCATCTCTTATGAATAGGATTTTAGGATCACCTCTCATCTTATCATTATTCCATTCAATTTCATGATCCTTATTATAACGGGTCTCCTCCCATCAGTGAAAGCTCGTAAAGGATAGGGATACTTAATTGGGGTGACTGTGGGATATTGCTCCATTGTTTCCCTTGACCTAGTGGTATCCCTTCAAGGATCCCCTTTTAGTACCCTTGCTATTTTGAGCGGTAACATTTCTGGCGTCGTTGTTGGGGACACGAAACATGTGTTTTTTTCCCAATAAGACATATTTACATAAAATTATTGGCAACTCCATTGGAATAATAAAGCCCTAGTTCTTCATTGAACTTTAAAATCGATGCTTGTAGGGTGAAGCAAGCATTTTTCTGGGCATATTTAAATTCACCCTAGTGACTCCTACATATTTTTCATGTATATCTCAAATATATTTTCTTTCTTAGATAAATTTCCCTCTTTGGACATTGCTAGCATCCCTAAGAACCTGTTGTGGTAAAACATAACCCCCCCATTTTTGACTTGTTCACTTCAAATAATGGGGACCCTTTTTATAAATTTTTGGCTAAGCACCTTTTAGGATTTTATTTAACTAATTATTCTACGCTTTTGTTAATTTTTCATTTTCTTTGGATTCTTGTTTTGATTGAATTGAATTTTTATCAGCCTCCCATTGACACTTGTTTCGCCTCATTTGGTCAACTGGTTTAAAAATGGTACTCCTTTGAAATCCCATCATTTTTTAGTCTGGGTTAAAAATGTTATTTTTATTCTTTTTATTTATTTTTAGAGTAGCTGTAGTTTAGAAAAACTTAATATTAAAAAAAAAATAAATAAATAAAAAAAATTACATCATCGGATCCATCGCAGATCACAGATCGCAAATTTCAGATTCATCGTAGATCGCAGATCGCAAATTTCAGATTCATCGCAGATCGCAGATCGTAAATTTCGGATCCATCGCATATCGCAATATCACAATTTCGGATCCATCGCATATCGCATATCACAATTTCGCAATTTCGGATCCATCGCATATCGCAAGATCGCAATATCGCAATTTCGGATCCATCGCATCTCACAATATCGCAATATCGCAATTTCAGATCCATCGCAATTTTTAGAACATGCACATTTAAAAAGCCCCAATCCAAAATGTGATATGCGATAAGGCCAAATGCGATGTGTTAAAAGATTTTAATATAAAGTTTGTTTTTTTTTTTCTTTTTTCTTTTTTTGTTTCATCCCTTATGCCTCCCGTATCTCACCCTCACGTCACCCTCACCTCACACTCCACTCACCATATCCCTCCATAATCTCACGTGGATGAATTAATGGGTTTAGATTGATTTCAATGGTTTGTTTAATGGATAATAAGTGTGGACTGATTTCAATCGTTTGTTTAATAGATAATGGGTATGGATTGATTCCAATGGTTTGAAAATTTATTTTTATATTTTTATATTATAATAATTATATTATAATTATAATGTTTATTATAATTTTAATATAAACTATAATATTAATTATATTTAAATTAACTTTTTCAAATCATTTGTATATTAATTTAATTTTGTAACTTAATTAATCTCTAAATTAGATGATAATTAATTTAGAATTAATTATTAGTTAGTTAATAATTAATTTAGAATTAATTATTAGATAATTAGAATCTAATTTAGGATTAAATTTCTAATTAAAAATTCTGATTTTTAGCCCAGCAAACAGAATTTCCAGATTTATGCCAGATTTGACTCATCAACTTTGGAGGCTCATAGAATGAGTTTTACTTGGCCAAATGAGGCCCAGGACGGCTCATTGGAAAGATAAAATCAAGGAGAACATTTCGAAAGAGGTTCCACTAATAGATTTGGTCATTAATTGGGTCAAAAATTATGCAGAAAATCAAGCTCTGAATTTCTAAAGAAAAATCAATTTTTTGATTTATTTTCTGCATTTTCATTTGTCCAAGCCTCTTCTAATTGCAGATCCATTCATCAATAATATCCTTGGCCACTTAAACCATCCCAGACATCAATAGAGAGCTTATATTTTATTTTCAATTATTTATTTAAATAGAATTTGATTGGATTTGTTTTAAATGCCAGAAATGATATTTTGTTTTTATTGATTGCATTTTAATTTATTTTGATTTCTTTTTGCAGGAAAACAATAGAAGATATATGAAGAAAAAGACCTCAATCAATGAGAAAGCTCCAAAAATTAAAAGATTGGAATTTTTGAGCAAATAAAAGTGATTGGGCAGTTTTTCTTCAACAAACTTTCATCTCAAGAATTCCTTTGCAAATATTATAAATAGCAGATTGCAGAATAGAATAGGAGCTGCTCTCCTCTGCAATTCCAGACTTCTAAAAGCATTTCTGTAATAGGAATTTAGAGTTGTAGATGGGGAGGAGAGAAAATTTCATATATGAACATTAATGAGGGTTTATTCTTTATATCTTGAATTATGCATGATGGGAAGAGTTTGCATTTCTACAATTCTTGTCTTGAAAGCTGAAATTCAAATAATGTAAAGTACTGTTAGAGACCAGGATCAGAGAAGCAGATTCAATTAAATGGTATTTTTGGCATTTCTGTATCAAATACCAGTTTCATTTTTATTTTAATAAAACTGTTGTTTCATTTTATTCATGTTTTGGCATTTCTGTTGATATGGATAATTTGTCTCAAATTGTTAAGTATCTCTACTTTTATGAATTAAACTCGATTTAGGTAAACCATTATAATCGTCTTATAACTCTTGATTTATTAAATAGTAATGTGTTATTAATTTCTTTACATGTTAATTTTTAATTATTAGTTTAGTGATATAATAAATGATATCATTTTGTGAATTTATTGGGAGTGTTGTTGATTTATTATTTTAGTCAAATGGTCTCAATAGAATATGTTTTGGTACTCACAAATGTGAGCTAATTGAATTTCTTCGTTAGCTTAACATTAATTTAAAACTAGACATATTTTAATTCTCATTATTTAATTATCTTGCTCTTAGTTGGGTTAGATTTATATCTACCTAATTGAGATAGGATTTAGATTAGTTTCTTTTGCTTGCATTATAGAATAAGTTTGCATTTAGATTAATTTCTACATTCTTTTAAGTCATCTTTCCAAAGAGGCAAACTTTGGTAGTGGATTGGCTGAGCCCTAAATCAGCTTAAGGATCACTTTCTTGCTTGATCAGCAAGAAGGTTGATCTGATGTCTCTTTTCCATTGGTGAATGAAAGTCATATTTTAAAGTCATTGGAGATTGAGAGAAGGTAATTGGACCTAGTTGAACCAGTCGGAACCACCATTCCAAACGGAAAAGGTGCTGCTTTAAGGTCCGGACCGGGTGGTCATCCCCCATGTTGTAGACCCGATTTTCGGGGCTTCAACATTTTAGTGCTAGAAGGAGGGCCCGAAACTTGTTGTCTGTTGGAGTCTTTTCAATTTTAACATTTTATTTAATCATGATGGCTCCTCTTAAACTTCCAATTTGGAGTTGTATCCATGGACGTGCATCTTCCAATACTCCTCCCGAAGTGGTAAGACTCTTGTCTCAGGTAAAGTTTAATGGTGAGAGAAATTCTTCTACTTTTAATCATGTCTTTCAATTTATTCAAAATGTTTCAAATTATGATTTTCAAGGAATTGATGAAGGCATTTTATGTAGACTTTTTAATCTCACATTTGCGGCAAAAGCCAGAAACTGGTGTAGAACTCTTCTGGTTGCCTCAATTCACAGCTGGGATCAATTTGTTACAATTTTCGTTTGTAAATTTGACCACTATGATTATGATCAGGTATGTGATGAAATTGAATATCTATGAAATGAAAATGAGTCTGTTAGAGATTTTAATATTCGATTTCATTTGAATTGTTTAAAATTTAATGTCAAAGATGAACCTATGAAAGAAGAATCACTAGATTGGTTTGAACATAATTATTCTCTTCCTCCTATTCCCGATCCATATGAAATTAGTTCAAGCTTTGTTCCATCCCCTTCCAATATAAATGAGAAATTCAATTTGGATGTATAAATAAATTGTGATGAAGAGGTTTCATAAAGCTTGGAAAATATTTCTAATCAAATGCAAGAAGACAACAACAGCAATTTTGGAGAAAGACCTGCATTAGAATCTGAAAGTTTCTCTGCATTAAATTCAGAAAATCAGATTACAAATCAGCAAGTGCAAGCAACAATCAAAGTTAATAATAAAATGCAAACTAATGTACAAATTTCTGAATCTTTTCATGATGAGCAAATTCTAAAATCATAGCAGCAAAGCAGCCTTCTTCAAGAAAGCATGCGCACGCAAAAGAATGATTTAGAATCTGAAATTTACAATGAGCATAATGTATAAGAATTCTCAAACAGAAACATTTTTAAATGCATTATTTCAGATTCACATTTTTCTCTTTATCCTGATATTTTTAATGATGGTAATTTTCCCCCTCTTGGTGTTAATGATATTTCAGAAAATACAGAGGCTGATCTAAATGAATTACCATTAAGTTTTTATCAAGATAGAGAAGCAATTAATGATCATTCTTTTGCCATTAATGAAAATGAAATTCTTGTTCCTCCGTGTTTGGATATATTGGATAAGATTGAAGGGAATTCTAGAGAATCTTGTGAAGTCATTTATGATAATTACTCTGACATTGAGAATGTTGATTTCTATTCTTCTAAAGAGAGTCCTCATGAGAAAATTCAAATAACATCTGAGAATGAGGAACATTTCAATTTAGAAATTATTCCAACTAATCCTCACTCTAAAGCAGATAATCGTCTTCAAGATTTCACTATTCGAAAAATATTCCAATTTATGATTCATATCATGATCAAGCTTTCATTCCTATTCATAATCATAAATCTCTTTCTAATTCACAAGTTGGAATTTGAAATTACTCAAATTCCATAATTCTGACCAATCCTTGTGAAAAAAAAATTATTTCAAAACGAACCCAATTGTGCTGTAACATTAGTTGTAAAAATAGTGATTTAATTTTATTTTTGTTTCCTCACTTATTTTGTATTAAATCAGATTTATTTTCAGATTTTAATTTTCAGATTTTTGATACATTACGTTGGCATATTGAGCACTTTATTATCAAACATTCAATTGATACATTGCCTTGTTTGAAAATTGAAGTTTTATATTATAATCAAAAGCATCAAAAGCTATTTCAATCTCAATTTCAATCAATGCTAATGTTTTATCAAAAGCTTCTATATTCTCAAAGGCAATATCAACAAGAGAATGTATTTTTAGAAGTCTGCCAGCAATCCAATTTAATTAATAATTTTCCATTTCATTTGAAAGATTTCCATCTATTTTTTATTAATTCATTTGAAAAATATTTGAAAATTTTTCCTTCATGGAAGATTGTCAATAGCTTAACATTTACACATAACACTAACAGTTTCTTGCAGGCCTTTCAATCTAAAAGCTCATATCTACAATTTGGCCTTTCATCTCCTCTTTTGAACATTTCCCAATTATTAATAGAAATCCATCCAGATTTCTATGATCCAATTGGTATTCAATTGGAAAGAACATTTCATCAGAAGGAGATTTTAGATAAGCTTCTAACAATAGTTGTACATTCTGATTTCAGGTTTAATTTTCTTAGTTCAATTAGATTTGTATTTTTATTACTAATATTTGAATTGTACATACATGAAGGGATTAAAATGAGAAAATGGTTACACTGGAAATATGACTATACCTAGTCATTTTTCAAGTATATGGTTAGAATAGGAGTAGAGTTAATGTAGTTAATTTATTTTTAATAGTTCTGTAGATTAAAAATAAAACAAAGCAATCAGCCATTTTCATACATGTTCAACGAAAACATTTTCTACCAATCAGAAAATTTTAATTCTTGCTTTCCTTTTTAAATTTCTTACAGCAATACCTCTACTCTGTCTATTTTGAATAATCTCTTGATTAAATTCAATTAAAGTTGCACTTGGCATCAATCGCCTCAAAGCCACTTTTCTTAATTTCGGGATTTCCTTCTAAGATTTTCTTTTGAAATTTATATGATAAAGGTTTTGAGGATATAAAAGTTTCATGATCTCATTATCCCATGAAATGTATGACTGTCTATAATAAGCTTAATTCTGACTCAATCATTATTATTCAGTCTAACCTTTTGTGGTAATCATATGAAGTTCATATTATCTTCCTCGAAATTTGCTAAGCTGACCTTAAGGATGCCCATTTTGCTGTGTGCACACATTCAAATCTGTTTTGACATTTTTCCACAATTAGTGGCTTTAATCCCATTTGGACCTTTAGTTTATTATCTGATGTTGTAATATGCATCATATTTATTTACTAAAGGCACTATTGAACAGTCACTATAACAATACATATTTTTCTCAAGTTAATTCGGAATGAGCAGGGGTAATAAGTTGTTGTGTCAATTCAAAAGGCAAGACTATTTTCATATTTATTTCTGATAAATTTTATATTTCCTGAACATAAATAAACATATTTTATTTAGGCTGATTGTTCACTCTGATTTATAAAAAACAATGAGATGATTTTGAACAAAGTCATAGTTTTGAAAAATCGAAGGAAGAATTTGAAGATTCATGAGGTAAAATCTACAGACAATTTCCTTCCAGGTACGCATTCACAAGTTCATTCTCATCCATTATTAGTTTCTCTTTTTCTTAGTTCACTTTTTATTTTTGTTTTGTTTGCAGGTTTTCATTTGTTTTCAAAACTTGAAGTAAGCAGCAAACCCATTTCAAAATTTGCAACAGGTTCAAGGAAATTTTATTTGAGATTCATTAGAATTTGAGCATTCTTTAACTTTGTTTTTATTCATTTGGGAAACCCAATCGAAATTAAAAACAATATCATAAGATTTCATCGGAAGTAGCTCTTAGCAGTTTTGATAAAAAATTGTTCATAAAAGATCTTTGATGTATTACCTCACTCATATGCCATTGCAATCTCCGGTGTGATATTTTTCAATGCATGCCTCTGAGTCATTAACATTTAATCGATATATGGCATAGCAACAAAGGTGAAATCTTGCATGATGAAGAAACATGTGATGCGAATCATCCAATATGGCGATGTGTTATTTTAAAAGCAAGCTTGGGTAACCACTATGGTAAGAAAGCAAATAATGACCAATTTGCAGTATATTCAAATCATTCCGATTTTTCATGTATTTCAGTTTTAAATATATAATTCCATAATTAAAAAGGAATTCAAGACATCTCTATTTTCATATTTTAATTTTATTATTTTGGATTTGGTCTTGATTCTGGACAATTTATAAAATCATGGAGTTTATATGAAACTTATAATATTTTGAGAAACATTCGTTACTGCAAATTCGCATTCTCATTTCTGATGCATTTCTTTTAATTTCAATTCCCTTGAGCACTAAGCATTCCATTTTTACATTTTACTGCTTGCTTTAGTTTAAATAAAATAAATAATGATTTTGGGTTATAGGATTTTGGTTAGTTTGACTTCTTCAAGTTTTTAATGTTAATTAAAATAAGAAGTCAGCTAGTTTGGAGAAACTGATACCTTTCAAGTAAGATCAAAAGCAATCATCCAATGGTAAGATTCATATACCCACTTTCATTAATTTCCATTTCATTACTTTAAATTTCAGTTTTGATTTTCTGATATATAAATCTGTTTTGCAGCTCTTCATAAAAGCTTCCAATCCTCTGCCAGATCATATTTTCGAAGTCCATACTCTTCTCCTGGCTTAATTTCAAGAAGCAGCGATAATCCTCGTTGAAACAGCTACGCTAGGAAGTTTCTGAACCTTTAATCTGTTTCTTTAAGCATTCCTTTTTATTAGAAAATGATTAAGATGATGCTTGGAAACAAAAAGATTGATATCAGACAGAAAGTATTCATTGTGGTTGAATTTTATCGTCACTGCTATCTAAAAAGCCTAAAACACTTACAACCCTGCAAGGTATGATTTTCTAAATCTCGACATAAGAAGGATTGATTACACGATTATTTTCTTTCTTCATATTGTTGAGACATTGGTATAAACATTCTTGTTTGAGTTTATCTTGCGAAACTTGGATTTTCCTTTCCATTTTTAAAATTTCTTCATTTTTATTTTTGCTGATTTCTTTCTCATTTTAGCATAAGAATTCTTTTTCCTTTGGTTTTCAGTTTTGATTTTGGTGACTTTGCCATGATTTATATGGAAGGTCTTCTTGTTACCTAACTATGGTCAGTATACATGGAGAAAAAATTGTTAATAGTCATCTATTAACTTTTTCTTAAATCTCTTAGTAAAGTTTGATTTTCTTATTATAAAAGTAGACATACTTAAGGAAGAGATTACCAATTTAGAAAAGTTGACAAAGTATCATAAAATCTGGAGAAATTTCTTTTTCATCAAAATTGTAATCATTTTGAGATTTCAATATTTTATTAAGATCTTTCAAAGTTCTATTATCAGTCCAGAAAAGTTATTTTTAACCAAGTAAAGACACTTTACAGCGAAGCACTTTTTAACTCTGAAATTGTCATTCTTAACTCTTAAGGAGTCAATGATTCTCCCTGTCCCGAAGATTCTTATTTTTCTAGAGTATAATCCAGAGATATATTTAAACTTAAAAGATAAAAGGTCTCATCATGAGTCTGCTTACCATGATCATAGGGGAAAAATAGGCTGACATTACCAACACTGCTAAACAAACCAGGGTAATGGCTTATGATTGCAAACAATTATAAGACAAGGGGTCTCATCACGAGCCAGCTTGTTTAGTCTAATTATAACCAGTGAATGGCATTGTCAACTATCTGGCTACCAAACCAGGACAATGACTTTTAAGATTTATAATAATTATTTAAAAAAAGAAAATAATAATAATAATAATATAAATGGATTTATCTCTAGGTCAATAATTCTTAAAGAGATGGGATTCTGAATCATTGGTGATTAAAAGGTAACCCTGTCGAGACTATAGATGTTTGTTGGCAACAGTGGCTCTACCTGTGACAAATGAGTATATTTTAAAAGCTAAGCTGTAAAGTGACCCCTGCTTTATCTCTACAACTAATTAAGGACTGATATAGAGTTTTGAAATATTTTAATTTATGAGGAATTTTAAGAAAAATTACAGTTAGATGATTCTTGCTTTTATTCAGACTAATGAACCTAGTCAAGCATTTTAAGCATAATTCTCTTTTCTTTAATTATTTTTACTTGAATTTTAGGAAAATCTCATTCATATCAAACAGAGATAACTGGTTCTTCTCCCATGTGTCACCATTGTTGTGGTAAAACACAACCCCCCCATTTTTGACTTGTTCACTTCAAATAATGGGGACCCTTTTTATAAATTTTTGGCTAAGCACCTTTTAGGATTTTATTTAACTGATTATCCTACGCTTTTGTTAATTTTTCATTTTCTTTGGATTCTTGTTTTGATTGCTTTGTTAGAATCAATTTTTTATAAGCCTCCCATTGACGCTTGTTTCGCCTCATTTGGTCAACTGGTTTAAAAATGGTACTCCTTTGAAGTCCCATCATTTATCTAAGTCTGGGTTAAAAATGCTATTTTTATTCTTTTTATTTATTTTCAGAGTAGCTGTAGTTTAGAAAAACTTAATATTAAAAAATATATATTATTAAAAAAAAAAAAAAAAATTCGGATCCGTCACAGATCGCAGATCGCAAATTTCAGATTCGTCGCAGATCGCAAATTTCAGAATCTCTCGCAGATCGCAGATCGCAAATTTTAGATTCGTCACAGATCGCAATATCGCAATATCGCAAGATCGCAATTTTGCAATTTCGGATCCATCGCATATCGTAATATCGCAATATCGCAAGATCGCAATTTTGCAATTTCGGATCCATCGCATATCGCAATATCGCAATTTTGGATCCATCGCAATTTTTAGAACATGCACATTTAGAAAACCCCCATCCAAGAATCTTGCGATATGCGATGTGTTAAATTTTTTTTTTTATAAAGTTTGTTTTTTTTCTTTTTTTTGTTTCATCCCTTATGCCTCCCGTATCTCCACCTCACTCACCCTCACGTCACCCTCACCTCACACTCCACTCACCATATCCCTCCATAATCTCACGTGGATGAATTAATGGGTTTAGATTGATTTCAATGGTTTGTTTAATGGATAATAAGTGTGCACTGATTTCAATGGTTTGTTTAATAGATAATGGGTATGGATTGATTCCAATGGTTTGTAAATTTATTTTTATATTTTTATATTATAATAATTATATTATAATTATAATGTTTATTATAATTTTAATATAATTTGAATTATAATATTAATTATATTTAAATTAACTTTTTCGAATCATTTGTATATTAATTTAATTTTGTAACTTAATTAATTTCTAAATTAGATGATAATTAATTAGAATTAATTGTATATATTAGTTAGTTAATAATTAATTTAGAATTAATTATTAGATAATTAGAATCTAATTTAGGATTAAAATTCTAATTCAAAATTCTGATTTTTAGCCCAGCAAACAGAATTTCCAAATTTATGCCAGATTTGACTCATCAACTTTGGAGGCTCATAGAATGAGTTTTACTTGGCCAAATGAGGCCCAGGACGGCTCATTGGAAAGATAAAATCAAGGAGAACATTTCTGAGGAGGTTCCACTAATAGATTTGGTCATTAATTGGGTCAAAAATCATGCAGAAAATCAAGCTCCGAATTTCTAAAGCAAAATCAATTTTTCTGATTTATTTTCTGCATTTTCATTTGTCCAAGCCTCTTCTAATTGCAGATCCATTCGTCAATAATATCCTTGGCCAATTAAACCATCCTAGGCATCAATAGAGAGCTTATATTTTATTTTCAATTATTTATTTAAATAGAATTTGATTGGATTTGTTTTAAATGCCAGAAATGATATTTTGTTTTTATTGATTGCATTTTAATTTATTTTGATTTCTTTTTGCAGGAAAACAGTAGAAGATATATGAAGAAAAAGACCTCAATCAATGAGAAAGCTCCAGCAATTAAAAGATTGGAATTTTTGAGCAAATAAAAGTGATTGGGCAGATTTTCTTCAACAAACTTTCATCTCAAGAATTCCTTTGCAAATATTATAAATAGCAGATTGCAGAATAGAATAGGGGCTGCTCTCCTCTGCAATTCCAGACTTCTAAAAGCATTTCTGTAATAGGAATTTAGAGTTGTAAATGGGGAGGAGAGAAAATTTTAGATCTGAACATTAATGAGGGTTTATTCTTTATATCTTGAATTATGCATGATGGGCAGAGTTTGCATTTCTGCAGCTCTTGTCTTGAAAGCAGAAATTCAAATAATGTAAAGTACTGTTAGAGACCAGGATCAGAGAAGCAGATTCAATTAAATGGTATTTTTGGCATTTCTGTATCAAATACCAGTTTCATTTTTATTTTAATAAAATTGTTGTTTCATTTTATTCATGTTTTGGCATTTTTGTTGATATGGATAATTTGTCTCAAATTGTTAAGTATCTCTGCTCTTATGAATTAAACTCTGATTTCTAAGTAACCATTACTCAGAAATCTGTCTTATAACACTGATTTATTAAATAGTAATGTGTTGTGAATTTCTTCCACATGTTATTGTTTAATTATTAGTTTGACTAATATGATAATCGATATCATTTTTGTGAATTTCTTCCGGAGTTGTTGATTTATTATTTTAGTCAAATGGTCTCAATAGAATGTGTTTTGGTACTCATAAATGTGAGCTAATTGAATTTCTTCGTTAGCTTAACATTAATTTAAAACCAGACATATTTTAATTTTCATTATTTAATTATCTTGCTCTTAGTTGGGTTAGATTTATATCTACCTAATTGAGATAGGATTTAGATTAGTTTCTTTTGCTTGCATTATAGAATAAGTTTGCATTTAGATTAATTTCTACATTCTTTTAAGTCCTCTTTCCAAAGAGGAAAACTTTGGTAGTAGATTGGCTGAGCCCTAAATCAGCTTAAGGATCACTTTCTTGCCTGATCAGCAAGAAGGTTGATCTGATGTCTCTTTTCCATTGGTGAATGAAAGTCATATTTTAAAGCCATTGGAGATTGAGAGAAGGTAACTGGACCTGGTTTAACCAGTCAGAAACACCATTCCAAACGGAAAAGGAGCTGCTTTAAGGTCCAGACCGGGTGGTCATCCCCCATGTTGTAGACCCGATTTTTGGGGCTTCAACAGAACCCTAATCATGTCATGGGAAGGATGGTACGTTGGGTTCCCATGTTTGATGATGATCAACTCATCATAATTGACCACGTAGAAATATTTAATGCACATGCTTCAAGAGAGGAGGTTGTTCCCCAAGATTCCCTTATGTTGTTGTTCATGGGATCCCTTAGTGGTCATAACCCATGGATGCATGATCATGAACCTAAGATAATCTCATCTATTGAGGAGTTTATTGATGGATTTCTTAGACATTTTCAAGTATGCCCCACATTAAGCATCTAAGAGGAAGCCTTCATTGACCATCATCAAGATATTGAGAATATAAGTAATGAGCAAGAAGACGAGTCCTCCTCGGGTCCACATGGAAAAAAGGATGAAGCTGATACCAACCTTACCTTTCTCGAGGATATTACTCCTAATGATTCTCCTTTAGAGAACCTTGAGGAAGGTGATCCCATTTTACCCTTAAAATATGACATTGGATATTACTTCCATGTTGAAAAGGATAAATGGAAAATTGTTGGTCCTCAATTTAATTGTGCACCCATTTATGACACTGACAAGGAGGATGAGGCTGAAATTGGTCCTACCTTTCTCTCGGTTATTATTTATGATGGTATATCCATTGATTCCCTTGGGAAGGAGAGATTTTATTTTCCCTTGCATAAAGAGGGGCAGTTGGAAGTGATTAATTTTCCTGTTAGGAGAGGCCCAATCTTTGATACTAACGAAATCAGCAAGGCTCCCACCTCTCCTAAGTATGATGCTATATTCAAATCCCCTGAGCCTTATCATTTTGGGGAAGAAAAACCTGTTGGATACAAAAATCCACCCTCCTCTTTGCCTCCATATCTTGTTCATCATTTTGAAATTCATGCCTGCACATGTTCTCATATGATCTAAAGTGATCTTGATCCATTGCCCATTTTTAAGTATAGTATCAACGAAAAGCCCCTCATTGAATATTCTTTATCTCCTTCGGCACCCCCTCAGGATCATGATCAATCTATAATTCCCCCTTTCTATTGTAATCATCATGGGAAGCCTACTTTTGCCTCTCCATCTCATCAGTCTCCCTTCCCTACTGTTATCACCCCGTAAATTCTGAAGGCTGAAGATAGAACTACGGAGGGGCAACATCAAACCACTTTGGAATCTAGGACCTAGCCTTCCTAGACTCAAAGAGGGCTCTCTCTGTTAGATATATCTTTGTTTATAGGGGAATTTTAGGCTAGATAATAGTGCATAGGGGTTTGTTTAAAGATTTATGGTTGAGGTAGCATAAGAAGGCCATTGGGCTATGGAGTCAAACAAGTGTAAAAATATTCAAATGGATGAATAACTAAGGTCAGGTGCAACCAGGCAAGCTAACCATGTCAATGGATCTTAACAACTTGTGAAATGGAAAGGAGGAGGAGAGTAAGGTTCAATGTGAATGCAGAGCAGGCCGCCTCTGAATTCTACATTTAGGTCTCAGAGGAAAACATAAAGTATTGTTTCAATATTGAGTTGGATACCCCATGGTAAATCCTACACAAAAATTTCTATCCACAGTAAAGAAAGAAAATAGTATGTAAAACTAGAGATGACATATTACAAGAAAATGAGCACTTCACCACAGATCATAACACAAGAATTTGGAAAACAGCATAATCTTTCATTCATCCAAAGAGTGTTTACAACCAGATGAGACCTTACAATGGTTTTTTACCCTTCAGGGCCTCCCTCATACTACTAATGCATGCAGTATTTATATAAAAACTTAAGTTGGTCTCTCTGTCTATTTCAATGATAGTGTTGGACACCTAATCCTCTATGGGTAGGTGTGGAAGCCGAATGGAAAAAAGGATTCCAAGTGACCTTGGAATGTGGAATCCAAGGGTCACACCAATGTAATATAAATGTACATCTATGGTGAATAATAGCATAACTCATGCTTATCCTATCTCCTATGTGTGTTTAACATGGTATTAGAGCCATGATGTGTGGCCTTTGCAAACCATTTCTCTCCTCCTTGTGGATTTTATTCCATTTTGAGCATTTTTGAGAATAGAGGTTGTTACCTCTGTCATTTTTTCCATTATTTTGATGTGAGAAGACGGACCTCTATGACTGCAAAGAGGAATATTTTCTGACCTGTCAGAACTGCATTTAAGTACTCTTCCCTTTCTCCATGCCTTTCCTCTGTCTGACACCTCTACTGAAAATTTGGCACCAGAACATGCATCTCTATAAATTTTTGCATTACTCCCTATCATTCTACCAAACCTGAGTGACATAACTCTCCATTAATACAAAACTAAAGCCTCTCCTCCGTTTGGTTGTGTGCTTTGTCTCCCGGGATCCTCGACACGTCGACTCCCTCACACCTGCGCCAACTCCCTCACACCTCCTTGCCATACCTGTCCACTCAATAGAAATACTACCATCCACTGAACTGCATATTACTCCACTCCAGGAATCTTGTCAGCGACAACTTCGACAACCAGCAAACTTGAAATTTCTGCAGATCCATCACTCACGACCTCAGCCCTAGACTTCTCCCCTTGTGGTTTTGCAGAATAAATAAGGCATCCTTACGATCTCTACCCATTTACATGATGGTGAGTTTTAAGGATGGCCCTCGACCTCAGTGATAAACTCCCATACGATAATCTCCATCTTTGAGCTATGTTCTTACCCACCAGCCTCTTCAACCTAAACGAGCTTCCATTTCACAGCAACTAGAAATACACGGGACCCGCAGATGATTATATGTGGCCAACACTTTGTGTGAACTTCTTTTTGGATCCAGTGCCACATCCAGTTCCGCACTATTTCAAGGAGTGGTGAAAAACGTATGGGAATGGGGTTGGGCGCTATGGATGAGCCGTGTGGGATAGTAAAAAAAATCGATGCCATTCGTTTTGTTCGCTCTCGTATGACAATGACTGTATAATGATCTGTGGTAAGAAATCATTTTTCTCCACTACTAAATCCTCTGGAATGTATCCAACGATATTCCATCTCATTTGGGAAGGTTTATAATTTTGCACCATCTGTCTTTTGATATGTTCATTTGCATACCTCTAGTTAATCCCAATAGAGACGACTCTGTATGAAGTGCCAATATTATTCATCTTATCGAAAACGATGTAGTGCCTTTCTTGTAGAGCTGGAATATCAATGAACTCTTTTGTATAAGGGTTGCAGACCCTACCGTCTAAGAAAAAAATATGCCATTGCAACCTAAGCTACAATGCTTTTCCATTGCAACTGAATATTACAAGGGGGGAAATACTAATAAATCAAGTTTGCGGTATGTGAAATGCCTAAATAAAAATCAAGGAATCCTCGAGTGTCTTTAAAACTGTGCTCATATATTGAAGCTTTTTGATGGTGTGTTGTTTTTTCGAGGAGACATATGTGCCTTTCTCTAGTCATATATAGTCTTATTTGACTTGTTCCCATACACCAGAGACATTTATGTTTTCATTATATATTCAATGATGGTTTGATTCACATCTAGTATTCTTCCTTTTTAAAATCTTCAATAGCTAGGGTTCATCTACAACCTCCACTAGGATTGTTAAGCCTTTATTTTTGCTGAGACAATGGCTAGACTTGATGGACTATTAGAGCTGTTGAATACTCTAATACATTCCACTATTGATGGGATGGTAAAATTTAGTAAGGAAACTCTTTTTGAAATTCAAAATTGTTTGAAAAATGAAAAAGAAAATACAAATGTTTTGCAATTGGAGTCTCAGCTATAGCAAGAATAATTACAAAAGTGGAGTCATCATTCTGAACTTGTTTCTATTCAAAAAATTGAAACAGACTCCTATAAGCAGCAAGTCAATAATGTTGCATTTGATTCACATTCAATGTCTAGTTCAAGAGAAAATTTGCATGCAGGTGTCAAAATTCAGCATGTGCTTCCTAAGACCATCATTAGACCTTGGGAAGAGCTTTTCCATAACAAGCACAAAACAGTTCCTAGATATGACAAGGATTTATCCTTTCATATTCCAAACTACTCCAAGCCCATCAAATTTCAGAGTGCCAGATTTCTTCATGATAGTTCACCTTCAGTTGTTCTAGATCATGCTCCTCTTCCGCAAAAAAAAACAACATAATGTTGAATTCCAACATTGTGATTGAGTTAGCCATATGAAAGATCATTGTTTAGATCTTCACCCATGCAAGAATTGTGGTCGGCACACCCATTATTCAAACATATGCTTCAGAAACAAGCCTCCTACAAGAACAAATATTCATTTTGGATGGATCGCTTCTTGGCAATGGGCATCAACAGCCAAGAAGATGTTTAATTCACATGTCATAACTTGTTCTAAAATATTGAACAATATTTCCATTGATTTTTTGCCATCATCTCACCTTGTACCTGATAGGGGGGAAATGGTGGTCATCTACAAGCTTTGAAGCCACATCAAGCGAGCCTGAGCCACAATCTCGCATTCCAGATTCAGATTTGTAGCTAGAGACATAACAGTTCAAGCGAGCCTAAGCTACAACCTGTCATTCCAGACTCAGAGTTGTAGCTAGAGACACAGATGCCCATGAGAATGCCTTTAGTTTGTGGACAGCCTTAAACCATCTATGCGAGGTTGATATTCTTCCTCTTCAAAGAATTCAGAGCACTTCCTCTAGCAGAAGACTTCAGCTTCTTGCCAGTTTTGGAAGAGTTCTAGAAAATGCATCAAGAATTCAAGAGTTGGTGGTCATTCTTAAACTATCATAGGTTGTATACCTCCCTTCTTCTAGGTTGAAGGTGTCCCTCTTCAAATATGAGGGACACTTCCTCTAACAAAAGACCTCAGCTTCTTGCCAGATTTGGAAGAGTTCCGGGAACTGTACTCATTGTTTCATTGTTGGTGGTCATCCTTAAACCACCCTTTATGCCAACATTTCAGAGATCTCATTCAGCCTAAGTGCGACCATGCATACTTTGCAGATTTGTATTACAGCTCTCTTCTTGGACTCACACATACCCCTTCGGATTAAGGGGGGGAATGTTGGACACCTAATCCTCTATGGGCAGGTGTGGAAGTTGAATTGTTAAAGAGGAGTCCAAGTGACCTTGGAATGTGGAAACCAAGGGTTGCCTACTGTATTATATATATGCATCTTTATGGTTAATAGAATAGCAACTCACACTTATCCTATCTCCTATGTGTGTTTACCATGTGTGTGTTTAGCAACCAGATGAGACCTTACAATGTTTTTTCCCCTTCAAGGCCTTCCTCATACTGCTAATGTATGTAGTATTTATATAAAAACTTAAGTCTGTTTCTCTATTTGTTTCAATGATAGTTATTAATTACATTCAAGCTAAACCTTTGCCAAGTGGAACCATGCAAGCGGTGATAAGATAATTCTGGTTGTAACAGTGGCCTTAATAGTACGTTATTAATTTCATAGTGATCATAATCTGTCTCTAATAATGCCGAAGAGGAAAGGATGGCTCTGACATCTTGGCTCTACCTTTTGGAACACTCTTTGCTGGATTATTAAATCGATGAGGTGTTGGCATTTTTTGTGGATCAGTGGTCGTGTTGATGTGTTCGATGCCCTTTCTATTTTTGTTGTTATATCACAATTATTTCTACACAAATTCCCTTTTTCCCAACTTGAACCAACTGGAACGTTCGCAACAGTGCCACCATACCTTTTCTGACCCAATTCTGCCTCTTTTTCTCATGTCAGGCCCCATACCTGAGCTTTTCTACCTGTGTTCACATTTCTTCATGAAGCAACATCACAACATATAACCCCGGACTTTAAATTCTCTAGGATTTAGCTTTGAACTTCATCGCATCCATGTCAATATCACATATCGCGAGTTTTAAGATTTATGTTATGAGGAATGGGATTGGCGATGCAATGCGAAGTGCAGAGGTGATGTGGCGAGAGGGGTGATGGTTTCGATGATGTAGAGAAAATGGAGTGGGAGTGGTATCAGAGTGTTATGGTGGACCAGTCGCATCACAAATCACAATTAAGACTGGATAAGTTTGTGCTATGGTTCAAAAAAATAAATTTGTGATGTGATGCGAAGCGAGGAAAGGGTGACGTGGATATGCAGTGGTCGCAAGGTTTAATGTTTGGAGAAAATTCGATAAGTTATTTTTTGTGATGTGCGATGAGTTATAATGGTCAGGTGAGTGGTATTACTTATTGTTGAGTTTGGACCCCCCCCCCCCCTCGGGTGATAAGGTTCGGATCATGAAGGGGGACCAAAATTCTGTGAGATCCGTCGGATGCCGAAGGATGTGGGAAGGATTGTCGAACAATTATGGTGGGGCCAACCGCATCGCAAATCGCAATCGGGACCGGATAAGTTTGCAATATGATTTAAACATAGAAATTTGTGATGCGATGCAAAGTGGGGAAAGGGTGACGTGGAATGGTGGGGTGGGAATTTATAAAATAAGGCATCAGGAAAGATATAAAGTATATGGCTTAGGGATTGTTGTGCTATGCAACAAACCACCCATTTTCATTTTCAAAATAGTTTAAAATTTGATAATATAATTAGGGACCCATCTTAAAATCTATTTTCTCCTTTTGAATTAAAAAAATTAAAATCCAAAACATTATTGTTTTTAAAAATAAAACAAAAAACAAAAAGAAATTAATAAATTCCATTTTCATATCTTTGTGATCACCTATCGCAAATCGCATCCCGCATAATATTTTTCCCATTAAAAGTTAAGCTCAAAACATGAAATCCATATTTGTGATTTGTGATTTAAACTTCACAAGCAACATCATAAATCGCAAATTGCACATATACATTAAAAACTTAAGACATTACTTATCAATATTCCAATATTGTGATATCCCGATAAAGGCGATTTTGCGATTTCGCGATATCGCAAAATCACATATCGCATGACGTAAAACTTGTTAAATAAATTCGCTTCACAAAACAAGTTCAAAAATACGCAATGCGATGGATTTGATAGGTTTAATAAAGGTTTTAATGTGAAAATAAATCATGCTAGAAATAATTAAACATGTTTCATCATCCCAATGTGAACATTTATTGTTTTGTTATGGCTAATTAATGATACAGCTGCTTCCCGAATCTTTTCAATTAAAATTGGTCATTTCACTATATCTTTCATCATTTGATCGTTACTCTATCTTAAATAGGGATTTTTCCTCAAGATATGTCCATATGCAAGGTAATGCAGAAACACAGAAAACAAACTATTGCAGAATTTGAATGTACTGAAATGTCGTCCACAATCACAGATATTGTTTTCACTGCAAATGGAGGTGCTACAACGTGGCAAGCCATCTATACTATCCTCAAAGATGAAAAACCTGAAGTAACGGAGGTCAAGGCAACTGCTGATGATGCAAAGCCCTCAGATTTACAGTTTAAAGATGTCGCATGCTCCTTCCTTCACATAATAGTAGCTAGGGTCGAGCTTTTATCATATACTGATATGATAATATGGGTGGTTGATAATTCAACAATTAAAGACAGACAATTCAGAACCATTAAGGATGAAATCTTAGGTTCTTTTAGAGCTAAATATTTGAAAGTCATGTACAAATTGCCTGTGACAACTAGTTTGTCGAAAAATTTGCAAAGGATAATGAAGAACCTTTCAAAATGATTCAAGGTTGGAAGAAAATGGATGACAAGTTTAAGCATGATAAATCAAGTATGTATCCTATTGCGTCACTTGCAAATCCCTACAATTTTTCGGCATCAATGCTGTGCAGATTATATGGTCTTCCCGATAACACCAAGTTCTCTATTAATTGGGTTTCTTTGATTGACTCCTGTGCTAATTATCACATCATGAATTGGGCAACCATTATTTTCGAAAACCTATCCAAAGCGATTAATGAATATTTTCGGGCAAGAGTTATTTCTTCCAAAGCCATCCCCCAATTTTTCATGAGCACATATGTTTTCGATTCCATTTGTTTCTCCACCAGCTTTCCAATTATGGGTTGGAAATGGACTCCCGAGGACCCTACCCCTATTCATTTAAGTCATAAACAGATATGGGAACATCATTTTGTACCACACTTCCACAGGTTATGTTATGGGGTTGTATTACCATTACATCAGTTAATGTTTCATAAAGAGAGCCCTTGGTTCACTAAGGAAGCCATCACAGATCTCCAGATGATAGGAAGATGTTTCATTGAAGAATCATTTTCATACATCAGAGTATTCAGAAGCTCCACTCCTCCACATGTGCTTCCTCTGTATGTTTCAGATAAACTAATGGTAAGAGAAGTGGCTTACCAAACTGTTGGCAATGGACTCACTAAAACTCTGAAAGATAATAAAAAATATTTATTTCCAAGTTTCCCAATTTAGTGTGGTTCATTCTCCCTCATGAATTTCAATCATGCGTCGAAATAATGCTAGAAAATTCAGCTTTTGAAGCTCCCTGTTCTACCGCCAAGGCAATTCTATCCACAACAGATTGCTAATAAATTTACTCAGTCAGTCAAAATCGGACCTGTCATACACAGAGATGATAGATTTGAAGACGTTCTGCAATCTGTTGAAACTTTTGAAGAAGTTCAAAACACTGTCAGATTGAATCTAAACCAAGAGGAATTACAAAGATTCCATGAGTATAGAGATCAAAGACTGAAGCATATTATGCAAAATATCCTGATTACTAGTTATATGACTGAACCAAGCAAGGTGATCAGAAGAGCAAAATCAAACCCACAGAATCAAAGTGAGCTAGATAAATTGTGGACTTTAGTTAGTAATACATTGATCAATACCCCCAAGGGATCATCCACACAGAAAAATATAGAATTTAGACTCCCTATGGTCAGATAGTTTCAGCAAAAGAAACCATCAAAAGTCCTGGGACAAGCTCCCAAGGTATAGAAGTTATTTATGCATTTCCTACCGCTGAAATTATTCTAAAAGTAACTAATATCACTCCATTGGATGCATTCTACAGCCCTTGTCATAAATTTTTAATCAGGAAATAGAGAAAGAGAAGAAGGATTGAAACACCCCCAAGTAATGAGATCATGGAAGTTGTGTGGAAAGACACTCCGTCAAACCCAATCGAAAACCTAACTCAGCTATCACAATTTTTTGTAGCATATACTACCACAAAAATGGACAAAGCAGCTGAAGTATCCATTTTGGTTCAAGAGAAGGATGATAAAATAATGCAACTACAACAACAACTGGATGAATAAAGGAATAGTTTGAATCAAAAGGCTGAGCAGCAACTCTATAAATTACAGCAAGATATGGAAGTACTTAAGATAAGTCATGAAAATGACTTATCCAGGAAAGACACACTGATTAAATATTTGAGAGAAAATCTTATAAGTATGAAGGCATTCTTACTACAGAGGAATTCATTAAAGAAGCATTGGCATTAAATTCCCTACTCTCAAAACAACAAGATTTGTTTGTCTTACAAATGTCAGACATAGTTCCACATTTTGAAATCAATGAACAATTAACTAATACAGTCATTGATCAGAGAATTGATTTTAATGAACTCAATACCAAAATTTCTGACTATATTGAATGGAAGGATTCAGAGGAAGGAAGAAGATCAAATCTCCCAAAGATCAAAGAAACTTATAAAGATATTCTCTTTATTGACTGGGATACACAGGTAAAACATGCATAATTGGCAATAGCTAGAGCATTAGGCATATCAGAGAACATTGTCAAAAAAATCAACCACATGTTACATACCTCCGATTTAATTAAAGAAGGAGATCCTAAATCAATTATTGATCTCAAAATATTGGAGCATAGTTGGAAAAATAAAGGTCAAATACGAGAAGAAATAATTGCACAGCTGAAAAAGACTAATTGGGAGGCATATTGGCAATTCTTGGTTAAGCCTCATAGTCAAATAATGACATTGAATTGTTCTCTAGATTCCATACAAAAAATGATGCCACTTTTACTTGATGCTATATTTACTGGACAGATGAAAAACACAGTTCGGGAAGCCTTCACAAGTCCAACCAATGTCCGATATTTGTGAAATGAAAAGCAGAGCTAGCACTAGCCGATCATCAAGCATAATCATGAGTTAATTTGTTTTTACAATTTCAATTTTAGCAATTAGATACTAGGAATGAGGAAGGTTGTTAGAAACCTCCTCATAAGACATTTTGTATAATCTATTTTTGTAAGTAGTTAATATAGTATTTAAACCCTTCTATTGCATTTAGAGAAGGGTCCAGGATTTTTATTAAGAACATTTACAAAGAATGCATTACTATAAGTTTTTGGATGTCTTAATAAGATAATGGAACATGGTCTTTTCAATTATATTTCATCTTGGTTGATCACTGTTGATGCACCATTGTATACTATGAAAGACTTGTTGATAGAAGATTGATTGTGGCCTATTATCACTGGTCAGATGAGCAGGACAGCACACATCTGATACTATTATCATGTATGCTAAAATTTGTTTTAACATTAGTGGTAAATTTATCTTTTTATGAATTATGTATGAAATCAATTATTTTTGTTTGAAGTATCAGTTACACTATTGTACGATAACAAAATAGAAATTAATTTGTTTTATATATGATCATCAAAATATATGTGATATGTTTTACATCTTCCTCTGATTAACAATTTTCTCAAAAATATTATCTTACAAAAGTATTAATTCTATTAAGTCTGTGATTGATCTAAATCATCATAGGCTGAATGGACATCAGTTTAGATTACATAAAATCAGCATTATCCTGGGTTAGATTAGATCAAATTTAATTCAAATTTTTGCATCTTAGAATAAAGTTGTCTTAGTTTTTAGTTATTCTCTATGGAAATCATTTGAAAGAAACGCAACAATCATATAAAACCCAAAACTAGGAAACTGGTCCCATTACCCCCAGTCGGAGCCACTATCCCAAACGGAAAAGGAGCTGCTTTAAGGTCTGGACCAGGTGGTTATCCCCCTTTGTTGTTGCCACTGATTTCTGAGGCCTCAACATTTTTGGTGCTAGAAGGAGGGCCTGACTATGAATGGCATACAAATATAAACCTCAAACTAGAAGCCCTCATAAGATTCGATCTCCCCAAAAACATCCTACATCTTCTCGATCAAACTCTAAATCACCAACTCATAAATCAAAAATTGTAGAAACCTTCCCCTCATCCCTTGAAATATCTTGACAATCATCTGCTTCAGAATATACTCTTGATTCTCCCAAAGTTCAGTCTTTAATTCAGAAATTAGAAGAAATATCTATTTCTACTAAAAAACCTATTAATCCCGAAGCTTTTGAAGAAAGTGTTACTTCCCTATTTAAAGAAATTGGTATATTAACCCGATCCAAAAGCGAGAAACTTGGAATTCCTCCTTTCGAGTTCCGAATAGAATCACATCGCACAAAAGTTTTTGTATCTAGATCTAAGTTAGAAACGAGTGAAGTCACTTCATCTTTCCCTTTGGTTACTTCCTCACATCCTCTTACTCAATCTGCATCTTCTTATTCTTCCATTTCTTCTACTCAAACAATCAGTACTATCACAAGTATTATTGTTCCAGTTGTAAGTTCTACATCCATTCCCCCTACTTCTAGATCTACTTCTGTATCTTCACAAAATTCAAATCCAATTACGGCTAATCGGCCCTGGACTAATCTTGGTGCTGTATTGGTTGCAAATCCACATGCCCTTCCAGATAATCTAGAAAAATGGCTACCTAAATATAATCCAGATGATGGTCTTCCTGCTGAAGAACATATCAATAATTTTATGTTGGCCATGAATCTTGATGGAGTTGCTCATGAAGATATTGTAGTAAAATTGTTCCCTTACACCTTACAAGGATCTGCTGGATTTTTTGGGTTTCAAAATGTCATACAAATATCACTCATTACCATACATTTTTCACCTATGCTTCCATTATATCACTCATTATTCACCACCATGTCACTTCATTTTCCCTATTGTTCACCATTAATGGGTCTCATTTATATCTTCCAAATATTATTTATTTTTAAGCATTTTTAAGAGAAATTCTTGATTAAATATTAGAAAATAATATGTTTTACTTCATATATGGAAAGTGGATTGTTTTTGTGACATGTGTAGGTGCCAAGGAAGCTTCCAAGACACCTTTATGTGGCCTTGAATGATCAAATTCGAATTTGATAAGATAAACCTCATGGAGAAGATCAAGGAAAAAAGGGGGTTATGTGTCTAGGTGGTTGAGAGATGTATGGAACTAAAGAGAGATTAGTGGATCATCATTATGAGTTTGTTACTCATCCTATTGTATAAATAGGAGTACAATCTCCTCCATTTGTAAGTTTTTGTAATCTTAGAATTTTGGAGTATGTAATCTTAGAAGCTTAGAGTTGTAATCTTAGAGTTAGTTTGTAATGGAGATTTTCAAATAAAGAGTCATACTTTGATTTTGCCTCTACATCTAAGTCTCCTTTGAAGTGGTGTGCTTGTGGAGTTATGGAGGGCACCCATGGCCTCACTTGCATACTTATTTTAGGTATAATTTAATTTATGTTTTTATTTCATTTTAGCTTTCAAGTTTTTGTTAAATGTTATAATATTGGAAGAGTCTTATTTGAAAGTGTTCTTGTAATAGAACCGTAAGATCTCATAAAATTATTAGATTTAGATTTGTTTCATTTCAGCTTTTAAAGTTTTTATTAGATGTTCTAATATTGGAGGAAATCCTAAAATTCAGGTGTTCTTGTAAGAGAACCTTAGGATCTCAATGAATGTTAGATCTAGGTTTGTTTAGTTGTTGGAAGAGATCTTGTTGAATATGTTCTTGTAAGAGAACCAAAGATCTCGAACAAATTAGGAATCTTAGTTGTTGGAAGAGATCTTGATAAATGTGTTCTTGTAAAATAACCAAAAGATCTCACAAAAATTAGAAATCTTTCTAGACCTATAGGTGGCACTTCTAAGTTTACCTTCCCGAGTTGACATTAAATGAACTCTGATTGACATCATCAATTGGAACCAAACAAGGATCCTGGTACTTTTCACTTCCAGCGGGATCTATTGTAGATTGGGCAACTTTTGAACAACTTTTTCTTGCAAAATTTGGAGATGATAGAACTGTTGCAACTTTAATTAATGCTCTTTCCAATCTAAAAACAAATTCATATGAAAGGATCAAGGATATCAACTCCAAATTTAATAATTTATTAAAAAAAATCCCAACCGCTTCCAAGCCTTTTGTTGATGTGCAAATAGAGTGCTATATTTCTTCTTTGCCTTCTAATATAGCTATTTTTGTAGATAGAGCTTAGTAAAGCTACCCTTTTAGAAAACATGAAAGAAGCTCTCGCTATAGAGAAAACAATCTTAGCTTTGGAAAAACGATCAGATATAGAAGACAGGAAATCAAAGAAAGTGACATTTAGTCAAGATTCCAAAAAGAAAGTATAAAAATATCCATTCTATCTTGAAGGTCTTCAAAAAGTGTTAAAAAATATGTCAAATGACATGATTGAGATAAAGAGACAAGTTGTTGAAACATCAATGCTTAAGAAATCATATCGCCCATATAGGAAAAACTCCTCTTCACCACCTCAACCTCCAAATGTGATTTAAAATGTTGAATCTGATCAAGATATTGAAGATCCCTCATCATATGAACAGGAACCAGAGTCTGAAGAAGAATTTGAACTGAATGGGCTATGGGACTTCATTCTCCCTATAGAAGAAGAAAGAGAAGCTATGCCTGTGTCTACAAGAAGTAAATCTTCTTATGATTCAACTATATCAAATCAGAAACAAAAATCTCTCCCCACAAAGGAGAATACAGTAGCCAAAAAATCTAAAACTATTCAGACAGATCCTATTTCACTAGATCCTCTTAAAACTTCCAAAACTTTAATAGTTTCAGATACAGTGGAATACAATATAGTTGAAGATATGAAAAAGACCAAATCAAACATTTCATTACATGAAATGACCAAACTCAAACAACAGCAGAAAATTTTGACTCAGAGAACTCTAGGCAATCCCTGTAGATCCTATACAACCACTGATTTTAGCCCAAGCTTATAAAGATATGGGAAAACCTTCGTCATCTTAAAACAAAGTAAATCCCAATGATCTTGTTTTAATTGGTGATAGATCTATTTCTCACACTCCTCCTTTACTTTTGACTTGTGATATTTTTAACAAAAAATTTCATAATTGTATTATTGATTGAGGAGCTTCTTCAACCATCATGCCAAGAAAAATGTGCACAAAACTGAATGTCACTCCTCAAAAATCTATTGTACATATAGTTCAATTAGATAGAACAAAAGTCAAGGTCATTGGAGAAATTTTGTCAGTATCCATTAGATTATCATCCAATCCAAAGGTACTACAATTAATTGACATTTTGGTTGTGGATATCCCTAAATTTTATGGTCTTATTTTAAGTAGGGATTGGTTGGAAAAGTTACATGGATATTTCGTTACTGATTGGTCACATATGTGGTTACCATACAATGGTAAACCAAATCAAATCAGAGTTGATCATGAAAAATTTATGGAACGTAAAGTCACTGAACTTGAAGAAACAAATGAACCTGTAGCTTTCACTAATAATTTATTGGAAATTACTTAGTTGAATCGTTTCTTGGATCGTTCAATGCCCAAATTTCACCTTTTTCAATAAATACTGCTATTTCTCAAATTGAAAACTTTTCTCAAACATACACTTCTAAATGTATTAATCTTAGCAATAAAATTTCAAAACATTCTTTGTTTTGGACTTTATACTTTGATGGTTCAAAATCAGAAGATGGTGCAGGAGCAGGTTGCATTTTAATCAATCCACAAGGAGAGACAACAATGCTAACTTGCAGACTCGAATTTCAATGCACGAATAATATCGTTGAATATGAAGCATTGATACAAGGTCTATACAAAGCTATTGGACTAAACGTTAAATATTTGCAGGTATATGGAGATTTTGAGATAATTGTTAAACAAGTCAGAAACACAATTCATTGTATTTCTGGACATTTGAAACACTATCAAGCTTTAGCTCAAAGCCTTACATCCCATTTTTCTACATTCAATATCTCCACAATTCCTAGATTACAGAATGCAAGTGCTCATTTACTTGCTAATGTAGCATCTAAGCTGATACCATTTGAAGAATTTATCTCGGACAAATTTTCAATTGAGTTAATTTTTAGGCCTTCCATTCCTGATAACGTAACAAATTGGAGAGTATTTAATAACGATGTTGATATAGTGAACTTTCTTACATCAGACGGATCTTACGAGGGTCAAATTGTAGATGAACATGAACATGACTTACAGATTGAAAATAAACAAAATGCTAATCCAATTCCCAAATCTGTGGTCAAAATGGAAGATCTCTGTGATTTGAAAGATAGGTTTAAGAATATTACCAATTCAAAAACCCAGAGTTCTACTTTAAAATTTGAATTGATTAACCTTGGTACACTAGAAAAACCTCAAAACATTAACCTAGGTCTTGGTTTAAAACCTGAAGAAAGGATGTCATTCATTAAATCGTTGAAAAAATATAAAAATATCTTTGCATGGGATTATTCAAATATCAAGACACATCATACTTCTATAATTCAGCATACCATACCTATGATCTCAAATGACAAGCCCGTTCAGCAAAAACTTAGAAAGCTCCATCCAAACTTAGAAAGTCAGATTAAATCTGAATTAAATAAAATGCTTAAATCCAAAATTATTTTTCCTGTTATAAATTCGAAATGGGTGTCAAACATGGTCCCAGTTAGGAAGAAGAATGGAGACATTAGGATTTGCATATATGTAATATTCCAAATCTGGAATTTTCTACAACAATAAGAATATCTTAAGATATTCCAAAGTTGGAGATTCAATAGATAGACTCATATGATGTGTTCAGAAACACATAGCCCTCAAATGAGTGAAACAACAGCAAAAGAAGAATGTCTACACCTTGCCAAGTGGGGAAAATGCAGAAATTAGACCCTGCAAATGTTATTTCTGAAGATATGCATTTTTACTGGGTGAAATAACATTGGGTTCCCTTAGAAAATGTTTTTAGGCTATCACATACAAAATGGGATCAGAAATAAATCCCTTTTGATATGTTAAACAAACCTCCCGGCTACCTGACAGCTTAAAAATAACCAAATCCCATGACTTGAGTTATGCAAAAAAAGACTGAAACATATATAGCATTATTTTATGAGGGTTTCTGCAGTAAAATAATGGAATACCATGGATCTAGAGTTATATGGAATAATATGCCAAGAAAACAGATATTTGGCCTCCTTATTGCATTATATAACTAACCCGAAAAGGGTTTCATGGAACACATGTACAAGAAAGAGTAGATCTGAATATTCAGCTCAGAAAATGTAGTCTCACTGCAACATTAAAGAAATATAGCTGAATAATACAAAATAGGGATGATGATCCCTCCCTCTAGCTTTTCGGGAGAAGGGTTTACCCTTTCCCTACGAAACTAGCTCAAAAACAAGGGTCTTAACCCTACTGCAGCAGCTCTGCATAAAATGACACATTTCCTGCAAGGGACTGCACTGTAGGAGATGAGAACTACTTTGGCCTACTGCCAAGATATGAAATATGCTCATAAATCTTCCTAGCTGATTTCTCAAGAGAAGGAAGGCACCCTCTACTGAGAAACAAACCCAGAAGTGGTGTAAGAATCCTCCACTGCAACACCCTGCAACTCAACAATATCCTGCTACAGAAATAACACTGGGACTGAAGAATTATGCTTGGCCTTGAGCTTGGATGTGGAGAAATATATAATAAGCTCTCCCAAGAGACCTCTCAAGGGAAGAGGTGGGATTCTCGCCTAGGAACACCTAGTGCTACCTTGCTAAACAGCAAGAGGAAGCCAAGTCTAAACAGATAAGATTAATAGATCTAAATAAAAAAGCATGAATAAAAAAGGCATCCATCCTCTTCATATATAGAAATTGAACGTCTCCTCATTAGGTTCCATTCACATGTGCCATCAATCTCATGCAATTTTTCCTCCACCAAAATTGCGTTGTCCAACAAGGTGGTTCAATGTATCTAGACAGCTTTGTTGACTTGGTCAAAATTGACTGAATCAACATGTCACCATCTCTGTTCACACCTAATGGTGCTTAAATAAACTACTTATTATTACTCCTTTTCACATTAGGAGCGTTATTGATCCTTCTAAAGAGGTTAATGGGCCTCCCTACCCATAGCTTCACCTTCCTAGTAATAAAACAACTCTAATATTCCATTTAGCTTGGAGGCTAAAATTTTGGAATATTACAGTCCTCTGCTCCAAAATGTTGCTTGTCCTCAAGCAACTGTATAAGGAGATAAAAATCCTCCCCTCCTCTCCTTGTGGCCTCCTCATCAAAAAGTCAACACCACTGCTCAACATGATCTGCTACAAATCTGTCCTCCAATGTCTCCTCCCAAGCATGAAAAACCATATGGCTCACATCATAGAAAGGTGGGAGATGTAAGTGGAAACCTCTGTGCTGTCTAATGGCCTCCTTGAGGCAAGAGTGATGATGAACATGGGAAGTATTATTCCCAATGAGTGACTCCCACACCCATGCTATCATCCAAATGAAATGAGCCAATCTAGTTAGCTCAAAAAGATCTTCAACCCCCAGTGCATACAATGTGTTGGGGCTGCATGGAGAGATTGGATCCTCCCAACCAAGTGATTTCTCTCTCTATCGATGATAAGTGTGGGGATGCTACTGATCTTGGGCTGAAATATCATGACCTCCAAGAGTGGCCCAAGCTACCCTATCAAACAAATAAACCATGAAGTGCCTCCTCCAAAAACTCAAGTTCTCCAAATGGCTCCTCCCACATGAAGAAGAGAGATGTAATTTGGCAATCATGGGCTGCCCATTGCTCCTCCGGGAACATGTGTCATGAAAAGTAGGAAGAATCATCCTCCCAATGGGCATCTTCAACTCATATCCCACTCTCCAATCAAAGCTTCTCATGAACATAGAGATATCAACAATACATGGAATCAAAAACCAATAGAAACAAGTTGTCACATGACAACCGGAAAGTGGATCAAGGTCCCATACAAGGAACCAGTGCAGTGCATTCCTTTCCTGCATCAAATAAAAAAAAAACAAGTGCTTTTCCAACCACTTGTTTGCTGCCACAATAATTTTGCAAGATATAAACATGAAATTACAAAAGGGTATCAATGGTGCACACCAAAAATCATGTGGCTTTCCCCACAAACCACCAATGAGATAGCCAATATCAATGCTACAAATGGCTTCAAGTAGATCATTATACAATATGCAAGAAGGGATAATCCCCCTTGGTACAATATGCTACTCATTTAAAGACAAGAAGTACAAAACATAAAGTGAAATTGTACATTCTCCATCATGCACTTGAGGTCTTGAGCTGAAATGGCTCAACTGGAAATACTCCCTCACTCCCAATGAGTAGGAAGGTGGTTGTGACATCCTCTCTATCACCATCCGGGCTATGCATCTCTCCATATGTTGAAATATTTCATGCTAAATGCCCTCCCAAATGAACTCCTCTTCCAAGGAAAGATATGCATCAAAATGCATGGAAAAGAAGTCCTCATGTGTTGCATGTAGCAGCTTCTCCTTGAGCTTAGAAGCTCTAGTCAAGAAGAATCTGCCATAAGAATATATGACCATATCATCCACCCTATATCTGTCATATCTATCAAGTTCATCAAGAATCATGCAAGCACGCAGATCCTTGGAGTACTCTACCAAGAGTTGAGACCTCCAATAAGGATCAATCCTCCTAAGGGACAACACTGGTGATCTGTAATGTGAAGCTCTACATATGCTGTTGTCTTTTTCTTTGACATCCCTCATGCCAAATTCATCCTCCAAATTGCTTCCATGCCCATCATGCAGCAGCTCATGCTTAAAAAGAAGTAGGGGCCTTTGAAAGTTGGCCTCCCATGAGCAGCTTTCCTCCAAAAATAATCCCCCAATCTTGGCCAAAGCAAGCATAATTGGCTTCCAACTACTCCAATGTATGGAGGATTCCTTCCTCAAAGGAAGCACCCACTATTTCTCCAAACCCATGGAGCATCTCCCTTGCACCATGAAGGTTCCATCCTCCATGACTGCAGCAACCTCTGTCAACGCAGTACAGATAGTGAGAGTGGGTGGTGCTGAAAATGGAAGGATGTCCCCCTCCCCCTTGAGTTTATCCCAAACTCTCTGCACTACACTAGACTCCTCCAAAGTTTTCACCTCTACGGAATCCAAGAGTGGTGAATAAAATGGCAAGATTTCTCTTACCAACTCCAAGTTTGGTGGATTCCCCGGTGGAATGCCTCCATGTAGTGAGACATCCATGGTAAGAGAAGGTTGTTCATATGGTTGGGCAACCTTTCCCTTGCCCTCATAGCACAAACCAGTCTCCCTTCTCCTTGCACCATCTCTCTGAAATAGATATGGGTGTGTGCTCCTCATCAAGTGATGATGTCCTTCCTCCCTATCTCCTCCTCCCATCAACATCATCTCACCATCATGTTTCTCATTGATTTTACTTTGCTTCCCATATTTAATATCCTCGGGAACTTCTTGTAATGACACAAGAAATCCTCCTATTGGAGCATGTGCTCCTCCTTCTTCTGCAGGAGGTACTAGATATGCTCTAGATGTGACAGCATTGTAACCTCCATCCTTTCCTCCATCTTTAATGTGAATAGGAGGTAGCTGCTTGATAAGAGGATCCTCCTTTGTGAAAGGACCCTTCATGCCCTCTTGTCCAAGGTTGTGAAACAAATATCTTGCATCCAGCAAGGTACCATGCAAGCTTTGATCTCCTCCAATAGGTTTCTGAAGTGGGTTTGAGTTTGTAGGTCCTCCCAACTTATGCAAAAGTTTCATTGGTTTGATTATTTCATGTTTTGTATCAAATCTCTCAACCAATCTTTTAGTGAACTTTGCAAAAGAAGAAGTATTAAAATTTCTTAATGAAAATGACACAAACATCCACCAAGCATAGGCCTTGCCTTCAAAGTGCAACGCTGCAACTCTGATGGCTTCTCCTTCAGAAACTGGGTGCTTCTGCAGATAAGTACACAACTCCTCCACCCAAGCTTTGGCTGAGCAAGTTGGGTATCCATCAAAGGTAGATAGAGAAAATATATCCATGTTATGTAGTTGGCTCCTCTCTACCTTGATCTTGCAAAACTCTTTGAAGGTAATATGATCTCTAAACTTCTCAGTTTGAGATTCATACTCTTGCAGAAAATTGCTAAGAGTTCCCTTCTACGGCATTTCTCCTTCTCTCATCTCTCTCATAGAAAACCTGGGCCTTTGACTGCATTAGGCATAATAGGGTGTAGCTGCATGTTCACACCTATCATGTACCAATCTATATTCAGCTCTAGATTCAACTTCCCTAGGAGATTCCATCTCTCCTCTCATCTTCTTAAGATTTTCATTGATGCACTACATAGATTTTGGAAGAAGCTTTGTAAGCCTGTCTTCCATTTTTCCTCCACATAATGAAGTCTATTTTCTGTTCATATCTCCTTCTCTGGATAGCTACATGGCTGAGTTCCAGAGGCTGAGCCAAGATTGAAGCTTTGATACCACTGTAATATTCCAAATCTGGAATTTTCTACAACAATAATAATATCTTAAGATATTCCAAAGTTGGAGATTCAGTAGACAGACTCATATGATGTGTTCAGAAACACATAGCCCTCAAATGAGTGAAACAGTGGCAAAATAAGAATGTCTACACCTCCCAAGTGGGGAAAATGCAGAAATTAGACCCTGCAAACGTTATTTCTAAATATTTGCGTTTTCACTGGGTGAAATAATGTTGGGTTCCCTTAGCATATGATGTTAGGCTATCACATACAAAAGGGGATCAGAAAGAAATCCCTTCTGATATGTTAAACAGACCTCTCGACTACTTGACAGCTTAAAAATAGCCAAATCCCATGACTTGAGTTATCCAAAAAAAGAATGAAACATATACAACATTATTTTATGAGGGTTTCTGCAGTAAAACAATGGAATATCATGGATCTGGAGTTATATGGAATAATATGCCAAGAAAACGGAGATATAGCCTCCTTATTGCATTTTATAACTAACCCAGTAAGGGTTTCATGGAACACATGTACAAGAAAGAGCAGATCTGAATATTCAACTTAGAAAATGCAGTCTCACTACAAAATTACAGAAATATAGCTGAATAATACAAAACAGTGATGAGGATCCCTCCCTCTAGATTTTCGGGAGAAGGGTTGGCCCTTTCCCTATGAAACTAGCTCAAAAACAAGGGTCTTAACCCTGCTGCAGTAGCTCTGCATAAAATGACGCAATTCCTGAAAGAGACTGCGATGTAGGAGATGAGAACTACTTTAGCCTACTGCCAAGATATTAAATATGCTCATAAATCTTCCTAGCTGATTTCTCAATAGAAGGAAGGCACCCTGTACTAAGAAACAGACCCGGAAGTGGTGTAAGAATCCTCCACTGCAACACCCTACAACTCAGCAATATCCTGCTACAGAAATAACATTGGGACTGAAGAATGATGCTTGGCCTTGAGCTTGGATGTGGAGCAATATAGAATAATGTTAGGTCCCTATATTACTAGTATAGTACCTTATTGTTGTTAGTGTAACCCCTTTATTGTTATTATTGTACCCTTGTAACCCCCATTTTGTTATTATTGTGCCCTTAAATTATTATTGTTAGGTCGGCTAGGATTACATTGTGGCCCACTAGGATTACATTATGGCCCCATGGACTCCTATATATAGAAAGGAGGTTTTGTAAATTGTATCATCCAAGAATTGTTCATTTATGTAATGTATTGGAGGTTTCCCCCTCGAAGTGGCTTATTTCTAAGGCGTTGATATCTCTATTCTTCTATTTTTGGAGCTGGTTACACAACATTTGGTATCAGAGCTTTGGATTCTAGGGTTTTGCTGCTCCAAACCGGTCATCATGGAATTTTCGCTATAACTTTTTTTCTACGAAGTTTCAGAAGCTAAAATTTTTATGGTGTGAAGCCGAAATCCTGAGGAAGCTTGTATAAAAATTTCAGAGCTTGGTTCGCAATATTTGTGGAGATATCATCTGTGGAAGTTAGGTATTTTTTTCAGGCTCCTAAACAGGTCATCGTGGCATTTGCGCTATAAAAAATTTTTGTACGAAGGTTCAGAGTCTGAAATTCATATGGTGTGAAGCTGAAATCCTGAGGAAATTCTTCAAAAACTTTCAGAGCTTGGTTCGCAATAGTTTGGGAGATATGATCTATGGAAGGTAGTGCTTTTTCAGGCTCCTGAATTTCATCTCAAAGAGGTGATCATGGGAAAATTTCAATAACTCTCTCTCTGGGCATCGGATTGGAGTGCCGTAAAAATTGGTTGCAAGGAAACAGACTTTAGTTTCATGGATATCAATTTCAGAGACAAAGGACGAAACAGTGACACGTGGAAAGTCATACAAGTTCGCACTACTGAACCAGTCCATAATTAGGTCATTGTGGGAGATTGGACACAACTTTGTCTTGGAGAATCCAAATCAAGTCATACCTATGGCATTAAAAATATAATTCAGAGGGCTACGTTGGTACCAAAATTTAGATATTGAAGTGCTTCAATCACAGAGATAATACAATTTCAATATCGAGCTCCTCAAAAGCAAGAAAAAGGTGTGAATTTTTTTTCCAAATTTCATAAGTCTTGTTTGAATAATCAAGTTAAATTGATCCCAAGGGCATATTGTAGAATAGATATTAGTATTGGATTCTAAAATGGCCCCTAAAAATAATTCAACACCCATTAAGCCTTTAGAAGGCTCTACTATGACTCATGAAGATGAAGAATGGAAACATGACATATCAAAATTACAAGAGCAAGTGCAACAAATTTCGCTCTCGCAAAGAACAACAAAAAATGAAATAGAAGTTTTGAAGAAAGGCGTGGAAACTAAGATGGATGATTTGAAGAAAGGCATGGAAGCTAAGATGAATGGTTTGGAAGCTAAGATGGATGGCATGGAAGTGGGCATGGAAGCTAAGATGGATGACATGAAAGACAACATGGAAAACATGAAGAATGATCTAAAAACATACATGGAAGGCTTGATGACAAGATTAAAACCAGAAATGATTCCTAATGGCGAAAATATAGTAGAATAACCTCATGATGAGAAAAAAATAAATGTTAATCGTGATTTCATATACTCTAATGTTGGCGGGAAGAACCACCATATTCCAAAAATGGATATGAGGAAGTTTGATGGAAAGGATCCTGTAACATGGATACTACAGATGGAGCAATATTTGGATCTCCATAATGTGCAAAACACACAAAAGGTACGCATTGCAACTTTACATTTAGAACAAAATACATTTGTATGGTATCGATGGCTTTGCTCCCGTAAAAAAATTGTCACTTGGTCAATTTTTACGGAGGAAATGATAGCACATTATGAGGATACAAAGAGCAACACCTTCTTTAACCAATTGATAAATCTCAAACAAAAAGGTTTAGTGGGGCAGCACATTGAGGACTTCCAAAAATTGAATATAAGGGTAACTAATATTCCAGAGGAACACAGGATTGATCTCTTCTTAGGTACTCTAAAGGATAACATCCAACATGAAGTTCGTGTTTTGGAACCTGATTCACTGGAGAAGGCATTCAGGTTGGCAAGAAAAGTTGAATGTAAAATTATGGCGACAAGGAAGCCTACCACTCAATTCTATAAAGAAGGAAGTGTTGCTACGCCTAGATTTCCACAACCTACAAGGTTGACACCACAACAATTGGAAGAAAAAAGAGCAAATGGGCTTTGCTATAGTTGTGATAGCAAATACACTAAAGGTCATAAGTGTGCTGAGAAGAAATTATTTTACATAGATTGTGAAGAGGAAGAAGAAAATGAACAAGAAGAGGACATTTAGAACAAAAATACATTTGTATGGTATCAATGCCTTTGCTCCCGTAAAAAAATTGTCACTTGGTCAATTTTTACGGAGGAAATGATAGCACATTATGAGGATACAAAGAGCAACACCTTCTTTACCCAATTGATAAATCTCAAACAAAAGGGTTTAGTGGGGCAGCACATTGAGGACTTCCAAAAATTGAATATAAGGGTAACCGATATTCCAGAGGAACACAGGATTGATCTCTTCATAGGCACTTTAAAGGATAACATTCAACATGAAGTTCGCGTTCTGGAACCTGATTCATTGGAGAAGGCATTCATGTTGGCAAGAAAAGTTGAATGTAAAATTATGGCAACAAGGAAGCCTACCACTCAATTCTATAAAGAAGGAAGTGTGGCTACGCCTAGATTTCCACAACCTACAAGGTTGACACCACAACAATTGGAAGAAAAATGAGAAAAAGGGCTTTGCTACAGTTGTGATAGCAAATACACTAAAGGTCATAAGTGTGCTGAGAAGAAATTATTTTACATAGATTGTGAAGAGGAAGAAGAAAATGAACAAGAAGAGGATATACACCAGGAACCAACTCTAGAAGAGGAAGAAATGAATCCGACCATATCGTGTAATACACTGGCAGGAATTACCACTCCTCAAACTCTCAAGATAGAAGGACATATCAAGAAGAAAAAGGTAATAGTGTTGATTGATTCAGGTAGCATCCATAATTTTATTCATTGTAAGGTAGCCAAGGAATTAAATTGTTTCCTATACCCAGCACCAGAATGTCAAGTGATGGTTCCAAATGGAGGAACTATAAATTGCTCTGGAAAATGCCATAATATCAAGCTAACCATGGGGGAATATGTATTGACTAGTCCAATGCTTTCCATTCCTATGGGAGGTGCCGATGTTGTACTAGGAGTACAATGGTTACAATCTTTGGGGACGGTAGCTTTTAATTTTCAAGAACTTTTCTTGAAATTTTTTTCAGAAGGAAAGGAAGTCGAATTACGGGTATTGAAGGGAAGCCAGGAAGGATAATAAGCTCTAATGTCATGACAAAGCTTCTAAAGAAAGAACAACGAGGCGTAATTGCACAATTATGCTCACTAGAAGTTCCGACATCAAAATCATCTATTTCTGCAGATCTCCAACAAGTCTTTGACAATCATTCCAAGGTGTTTGAAACTCCCAAAGGACTCCCACCTATTCGTGATCATGATCATGCTATTCATTTGATTCCAGGAAGTGTTCCTCCAAACATAAGGCCTTATAGATATCCTTACTTCCAAAAGAGCGAAATTGAACGTATGATTGCAGAAATGTTAGAGGCGGGTATAATTCAACCTAGTCAAAGTTCTTTCTCTGCTCCTGTAGTATTGGTACACAAGAAGGATGGATCATGGTGAATGTGTCCAGATTATAGGGAGCTCAATAAGCTCACCATTAAAGACAAATTTCCCATTCCTGTGATTGACGACTTATTGGATGAATTACATGGAGCAATTTATTTTACCAAGTTGGATCTTCGTTCAGGATATCATCAAATTAGAATGAAGACCTAAGATATTCCAAAAACAATATTTCGAACTCATGAGGGTCATTATGAATTTTTGGTCATGCCTTTTGGCCTTACCAATGCACCTTCTACATTTCAAGGGTTGATGAATTCCATTTTCAAACCCTCCTTAGAAAATTTGTGCTAGTATTTTTTGATGATATACTAATCTACAGCAGGTCTTGGAAGGATCATGTTGAACATGTTGACAGGGTGCTCAAACTATTGCAACAGAAACAATTATATGCAAAAACATCCAAATGTTTCTTTGGAGTACAAGAGGTGGAATAACTGGGTCATATTATATCTCACGAGGGTGTGAAAGTAGACCCTAACAAAATTAAAGCCATTAAGGAATGGAAAGTCCCCAAGACAATAAAGCAGTTGCGAGGATTTCTCGGGTTAACAGGCTATTATCGCAAGTTTGTTAAGAATTATGGGAAAATAGCAGCACCTCTAACAACATTATTGAAGAAAGATGCATTTTCATGGACTCCTGAAGCAACTAAGGCCTTTGAACGTCTTAAAGAGGCAATGTGCCTAGCACCGGTCTTAGCTACACCAGACTTCACAAAAACCTTTATTGTGTAATGTGATGCCTCAGGAAATGGAATTGGTGCAGTTTTAATGCAGGAAGGAAGACCCATTGCTTTTGAAAGTCGTCCAATCAAAGGAAAGTATTTACAGAAACCTATTTATGAGAAGGAAATGTTAGCAATACTGCATGCACTAAAGAAATGGCGAACTTACCTAATGGGAAGACACTTCAAGGTAAAAACTAAACAAGATAGTCTTAAACACTTTTTGGAACAAAGACTATCTTCAGAAGAGCAGAAAAAATGGGTCACAAAGATGTTGGGTTATGACTTTGAAATAATCTACAAAAAGGGAAAGCTTAATGTTGTTGCAGATGCACTCTCAAGAAAGAATGAAGAGGTGGAAGCATTGCTTTGTGCCATTTCTATTATCCAACCAGATTGGATAACTGAAGCAAGAGATGAATGGAAGAATGACAAAGATGTATGGACACTCATTCAAAAGTTGCAGCAAGATCCTAGTACATCTGATACATTTAGTTGGAAAAATGATTCCTTATGGTACAAAGATCGCTTATATCTTTGTAAGAATTCCCAACTAAAACAAAGATTCTTCTGGAATTGCACACTTCTCCTTTAGGAGGACACTCAGGATTTTTAAAAACTTACCACAGGGTGAAGAAAGAATTTTTTTGGGATGGCCTTAAATCCGATATTCAAAAGTTTGTGGCGGAATGTTTGGTTTGCCAGCAAAATAAAGTGGAAACAATTAAGACCCCGGGACTTCTACAACCTTTATCCATTCCAAGTCAACGTTGGGAGGAGATTTCAATGGATTTTATCACAGGTTTACCTAAGTACGAAGGAAAGAATGTCATCATGGTGGTAGTTGATAGACTTACCAAGTATGCACACTTTTGTGCATTATCTCATCCGTTTAAAGCAAGTACAGTTGCTACTACATTTGTGGACAAAATTCAAAAGCTACATGGAAGCCCAAGGGTTATTGTGAGCGACAAAGATCCCATTTTTACTGGAAATTTTTGGACGGAGTTATTTTCTTGTTTGGGTACTCAATTAGCTCATAGCTCATCTTATCATCCTCAATCTCATGGTCAAACTGAGATAGTAAATAAATGTTTGGAAGGATATCTTCGTTGTTTTGTATCTGATAAACAAACACAATGGGTCAAGTGGTTACCTCTCGCCGAATGGTGGTATAACACTTCCTTCCATACTGCAGCAAAAATGACCCCATTTATGGCACTTTATGGATATCATCCACCATCAATCACATCATCTTTAAGGGAAAATTCGAAGGTTCAAGCAATGGAAGATCACATCGAGCATCAGCAAGAAGTTCTCCAACTCTTAAAGGATAACCTGAATTTGGCACAAAATCGAATGAAACAACAGGCAGATCAACATCGCAGCGAGAGAAGTTTTGATGTAGGAGATTGGGTATTTTTACCGCTACAACCATATA